>PVIJ01005719.1:82081-100503 GCA_004024925.1 Scalopus aquaticus | reverse complement strand
GGAAGGAGGGAAGGTGGGGGGAGGAAGGGAGGAAGGGGGAAGGGAGGAAGGAGGGAAGGTGGGGGGGAGAGAGGGAGAGAGGGAGGGAGAGAGGGAGGGAGGGAGGGAGAGAAGGAAGAAGGAGGGTAGGGTTTACTCAGACATAGTGGTTCTCAAACCTGAGTGGGCATTAGAAGCCCCTCGAGGACTTTACTACCTGCAGTAAAGGCACAGATAGCTGCCGCCTCCCCTGCCACAAGAGTCTGCTTCCGTGGTCTGAGGTAGGACCTGAGAGTTCATATTTTGCACAACTTCATAGGTGATGCTGATAGTACTGGTTCAAGGACCACATTTTGAGAACTTCTGTCCCTGGTGAATCTTTTTCAAAAGACCAGTTTCTATATGTAGTTTGCATATTTTTAATAATTCTCCTCCTCTCTCTCTTTATTTTATAACTGAGCAGGTGTTCCATAAACAGTTGTTAAGTGGCACATAAGTGAATGGCTTTTGCCGCCCAGTCTGAGGAGAAAGGGCAGTGCAGTGACTTACTCCTACCTGTGACTCAGCCCAGCACAGGAGAGGGCTCCTACGTGTGATGAAGGCTCACTGCCCTTCTTCCATGAGCACCTTTCTGCACACAAAAATCATGAAAAATGATTGGGCAGATAAAACGTGTTCTTCAGTGAGACAGATCATTTTAGGATGATAACCTAGACCAGGTACCTCACCCTGCTGTCCCCCAATCACATGGTGGCATAGAGGGGTGGCAAAGGCCTTGAAAACACTCGTAAGCAAGTACAGCATTCTTGCCTGGACCTTGAGAACTCAGAGTCCTTAACACAACATTCCAAGCAGTTACTCTCTGCCAATCTGAGTTGGCACACAAGATGTGAACTACTTTCTGCCTGATCTCTTTGAAAGTAACTGCTTGAGGGCCTCCCTGGTGGCACAGTGGTTAAGCACTGTGCTGTGGAGCTGTCGGCAGCGGCGACGGGGATGCGAGTTCAACACTCGGCCAAGGAGATTTCCACATGGCGAGGCAGATCTCTCCTGCCTCTCCCGCTGCTCCCCTCAGCAGTGTATTTCTGTCGATCTGCCTGTGCTGCTCCCCAGTCTGTCTCTGGTGACCCCTCTCGCCGCCCCTCGTCTCTGGCCTGTACCCCAGCTTGTATGCATAAATAAATCTTAAAAAAAAAAAAAAAAGTAACTGCTTGAGGAGTGATTCCAGGAAAGAAACCACTGTTATTCTTAAATCTGGACCCTAATGTATCAGAGCAGATGGAGAAATCCCTGTTGTTCTGACAGAAAGCAACTATTCAGAAAACAGAACATACAGTGTCACCAAGACTTGGTAAACTTCAGGTTATTGGTCATCGAGATGCAGTTGGCTAAGGTATTTTGTGAAGAACTAATGTATGTCAAGTGAAGCCCCCTAAGAACAAAGCCACAAACCTGTAGGGAGCTCTTCCTTCTCCTGGGCAGCTCAGCTGCAAACCAGATGGGGGAGTGGGTTGGTTCTACTTTCAAACCTCTGCCAATGGGAAGGAAAAATGAGTATACACTGCCACCAAGTGGTCATACCTAGTAATGCGATCAACTAAGGAAATGGTCGAAACCAATTAAATTTCTCATGAATGGATGCATGGAAGGATAAAAACTCTAATTAATTTATCTTAGCTTTTTTGTAGTGAAGTGAAACATAAATTCCCATTTTTTCACATAAAATAATGGAGGAAAGTATCCAAGGAGGACAGTCAAAATCTTTAAAGATCCCAGACCAGGTATAACTGACCAGAAAAGAATGGATGAATTGGGAATTCAATTCAAGCCCCTTGGATTCCATCCAGATGTTCAACCAGCTGGTCACACTGAGTCCCCGCCAGTCAATTACTTTTCTTGATGTTTCTAATCAACAGTATTATATATGTGATGCTATAAACTTTTATATTTAATATTAGCTCATAACTCAAGATCCTAAACCAGATGTTTTGGGTGAGAAAGAAATTGATGACTTATCAGTGGATTGAACCCAGGCCACTGGCTGCTCTCCAGGCATTTCACCAGCTGAGCTGCAAAGCAGAGTGGCTGCTACCAGCTCCCTTCAGTTATAGAAAGGGAAAGGGAGAAGAAATGAAAATGAATAGGAACATAAAACTTCATTCAAGAATATCAACTATGAGTTTTTTTCCTTACAAGCTTGTAGTTTTGTCTTAGGGTAATAATTGTCAAGTATTTGCAATCCTCCACGTGCCTCCTCCTCCCTTTTATAACATTCTGAAGGTGGGGATGGAGGGAGGAAGATGGTAAAATATGTGGTCTAGAGAAGGTGACATCACTGACTCATGAATTGGGGAATAATGTCTTTAAAATATTAATGAATTTTTCCTCCCAGGGGTTTCCCCCTTTAGCCTCCCCCAACCAAACACCAGGGCTACTCCTGGGGTTTGGGTTGGGGGGAAGCAGACTAGAGGGCAGAGAACAAAGCAGCTTTCTGGGCTATGGCATTCAACACCTGAAAGAGAAGTTGAATTCTGACTTCACCATCCTTCTTTAAAAAAAGAAATCTCCCAGTCTTTGGAAGGGAGAGCAGTGTTATTGGAAGGTCCTGCCTGCCTGAGTGAGAATCCTGGGGTGACAGACCCCAGTGAGTGTGTGGCTGTGCTGTATCTGGACAGATGGGGCAGGGTGAGTCTATGAGCTAACCCGTGGGAAGCACTTAGCATGGTGCCTGGTACATAACAAGTACTCAATAAATTGCAGCTGATACTGTTCTTATTAGGGTGCTCGTGTTTCAGATGCCTTTATAATCTGCAAAGCCAAGATCCCTGTAGCAGACGGAGGATACTTCCTCGACTAGAGACTGCCAGCTATGTCCCTCGTCCCCTTTGTGCCCTTCTTCATGACATAAAAAAAGACAATTTTGTTAATTAAGATTGTTTTCCTTTCTTCAGTTTCTTATAATGAACCAAACTAAACCAATGTGTGCTGGTTAATTCCATGTGTTAACTGGGCCAGGCTACAGTACCCAGATATTTGGTCAAACATTCTAGAGGTCTCTGTGAAGGTGTTTTTTAAGTGATATTTAAATCAGCAGACTTTTAGTAAAGAGAATGATGATGTGGGTAGGTGGGCTTCTTCCAATAAGTTGAAGACCTGACTAGAAAAAAAGGAAGAGAGACCTTGCCAAAGGAAGAGTGAATTCTGCCAGACAGCCTTTTGGATTTGGATTTAAACTGAAACTCTTCCCCAAGTTTCCAGCCTGCCAGCCTACCATTCTGATGTTGGACTTACCAGCCTCACAATCACATGAACCAATTCCTTAAAATCAACATACTCTCTTTTACTCCTTCCCTACACACAAACACACTCACACATGCACACACATTTGATTCTCTGAAGAACCCTGACAGTGGGAAAATATACAGCGACTTCACAAAAACACTCCAGAATCCATGTAAATCTGTTTTCCTCAGAGTCCTACCACTACAGTGTTGGACTGGATTTTACTAGTGAAGTATAAATCTCTCTGGGACGCAATTTCTTCATCCATAAAATGAGCAGATTTGACTATACCAGGAAGGGCAAATAGATTTCGTTTACATGCCATCTTCAATCTGTGAGTGGTGACCTCAGATAAGAGGGATTCTGAGGTAGTGTGTTCTCTTCCCATAAACTGACACTTAGGAAATGAAGCAAGGAAGACAAGACTACTTTTCTCTTCATCCCAGGCCACATCCTCCTGCAACATCAAAGGTAGTTCACTAGCTGCTTGAAGTGGGGGAAAGAGAACCAAAGAAGAAAATATTTCAGAATAATGCCTCACTTTGTTTGAAATGCATTTAAAAAGTGACATAGAAGGTGGATGGATAGCAGGATGGACAGATGCTAGATATCTGACAAAGCACATATAGCAAATGGTAATGGTGACATCTAAGCAGAGGGTGGCATGGGTGTTCAATATATCTTTGAAATTTCTCAGGAAAAAAACTAGGAGATGGGGGGTTTGGGGGAATGGGGATATATCAGGTTCACATTTGCCAGCCTCCCACCAGTCTATAAACTTTGGGTAAAAGTGGCGAGCTTGTCTTACTGGCATCACAATGCTTAGATTAGAATTTAGCAACGCTAAAAATAAGCAGTTAAGATGCTAAAAAGAATTAGATAAGACTAACTGGACAAAAAAGAAGTACCTCCTTCAGGGACATCAATTCCCAAGGCTGCCGCACCACGGAGCCCTCTAGTGGCCGTGGCGCGCACCGCACTCCTGGGGACCACTGCAGAGTCAGTCCTGTGCTCTGACAGGGTCTCTCCACTCTGACCCAGACAGCCAGGGCCTAAGCGCAGGGCAGGCAGACTGTAGAAACACCTCAGAACATCTCATCATGGATGTGAGATGGTCCTAAAATTTCACTGAGTATCTGGAAGACAATTACTAGATGAGGGTGGGGTTCGCACTCCTATCAGATGGCAGAGCCTTGCCACACAGCGTCCTGCTCTCTCTGTGCCAAGAGCCTTTGAGGGACTTTTATTCTCTGGATCACAGCTATAAGCTAGGTTCATACTCAGAGAAGGACCCCAAAGTTCTCCCTTATAGTGTTTAGGGGCAGCAGACACAGGCAATGCTGAGATGTTCTGAGTAGAAGGGGCTTGGGGAGAAGAGGGTGGAGGGAGTTGTTATGGCTGAATTGTGTCTTAGCTGTCCCCATAAACTTACATATTGAAGACCTAACTCCCCAGCCCCTCAGAATGTGACCATATTTGGAAAGAAGGTTTTTAAAGATACAATTTAGTTAATATAAAGCCATTAGGGTGGGCCCTAACCCCATCTGATTGGTGTCCTTATAAGACATTTAGGACAGACACCAGGGATGCAGAAAAAATGTGAAGACATTTTCCCTGTGAAGACATAGGGCAAAAAACATCCATCTGCAAGCCGAGGAGAGAGACTTGCTCAGAGGCAAGCTTCAGAAGAAACCAACCCTGCTGACACCTTGATCTTGGACTTCCAACCGAGACAGCCTACATAAAAGAAATCGTGGTCCAAGAGTTGCCCCAAGTCCAGTTTAAATAGGAGAACTGAAACATGGACTGGCAAGCCCTGGTCAAACACTTGGCACACCACACTGACCAAGGTCAGGGTGCACAAGAGGCATTAGATCCTGACTAATGTATGTACTGACCATCTAGCTGTCTTCTTTGGGAAAAAAATATATATTCAGGAACTTAACCCATTTTTAAAGGGAATTTTTTTTTATATTGAGTTGTATGATGATTATATATTTTGGATATTAACCCTTTATTAGATATATGACTTGCAAGCATTTTCCTCTCTGTAAGTTGCCTTTTCATTTTGTTAGTTAACATTTTTATTTTGAGTACTTATATAAAGATGGTAGCATCATAATCTTGATAGTGTTTAAACCCTAAAAGTGCAAAGGAACAGACCTACAGTTTTCATGGCCCTTACTGGGATGATGAGTTCAAGTGCAAATACGTCCTTACACAGTTGTGTGGTAATCTTCCATAAAAACAGATTCGTATTTCAGTGGAACTTCCAGGTAAAATATAGTCTCCATTCATGGAAGCTTCTTGTACTTCTAATAGATTTAACTGGGATCTTTATTGGTGAGAGATCCGCATTAGCTAGTAAGGAGAAAGAACTTTTCTTTTCCCCAAAGGGCTTTGGGACAACTACCCCTGAGGTGTTCGTGGTCAGCATTTCTTTAGACAGCAGCTGAAATGTGTAATTTCCTTTTTAGCTATTTATTGTCTCACCTGTGCCAGTGCCCACTCAACGTGTTCTCAACGTATTATTAGATGGTTTAATTCTAAAAACGTGTGAAGTAGGTACTGCTATTACCCCCACTTTACAGATAAGGAAACTGAGGTTCAGAAAAGCCAAAATCACTAAAATAACTGCCCCCCAAACTCTTTTGTTCCAGAACTTGATCGCTTAATCCCTAACCTTGCTTTTCTTTCCGAAAGTCGGCAAAGATACTTAAAATATGTATTCACCTTAATTACGCTGGAAATAAAATTAGCGAAAACTCTTCTGGTAAATAAAGCCCTGGATAACTGACCTCCTAACCTTTAATCCTAACAACAACCTCAAGCAAGAACAACCCAGTTCATAATTCGTGGGAGCTACACTCGAACCTACCAGTTCACTTCCACTCCAAGCAGCAGCTTTTTCTCCGCTATTGCTTTTCCGGGGCTGAAGCTGGAAGTCCCGCCCCAAGCGAAGAACAATTTCCGGAAAGAATTGCCTTGGGGAAAGCCGGAAATAGCGTAGGGGCGGTGCCGTTCGGGGCGATCTAGCACTTCTGCACTCTATGGCCACCGCCAATTGACAATTCTAGAGCCGCCAAGCTCCTCTCTATTGGACGCGCGGCCTCACGTAGGCGGGCAGCTCGGTTCTCTGCGTGTTGATTGGCTCCGCCTGCCACGCGGGCGGAGGGACGGTGTGTGGGGCACGCGGGCCGAGGTGACCGGCTTCATTCTCAACCCGGTGGAAGCTGGCGGATGTGGGCGATCCGCTCGCTGCTGCGGTCTGCGGCAGGGCGCGCCATGTCGCAGGGAGCCGCCCGCCGCCAGCGGCCACCCAAGGACCCACTGCGGCACCTGCGCACGCGAGAGAAGCGTGGCCCGTCATGGGAGCCCGGGGGCCCAAACACCGTGTACATGCAGGTGGTGGCGGCCGGCGGTCGGGACTCGGGCGCAGCGCTCTACGTCTTCTCTGAGTACAACCGGTCAGTCCGCGGAGCCTGAAATTCCACTGGCCTTCGCAGTGTGTCCTTGCTGAGCCCCATCCGGCCTTCCTTGCTGCCCGCCCGGGAGCCTTACCCGGTTGTGAATAAGCACCTACCGGAGCTCTGGTTTCCCTTACTTAACACGTGGGATTTCACTCTTGCAACCGATCTTGGTCTTTTGGTGGGTGGGAGATCCCAGGCTACTTACATCCGACAATCGCATAGTTTCCGGGAGACCCTGAAGTACTTCAGACTTGAATATAGCTTCCTTTTCCAAAGCCTCGGTCCCCGAGTTCCCTTGGAACTCTAAACTGTATCCCTTCCGTGAATCCGGAGGACCAGAGCCTTCAAGTCGG
The DNA here is from genome assembly GCA_004024925.1 of Scalopus aquaticus. NCBI lineage: Eukaryota > Metazoa > Chordata > Mammalia > Eulipotyphla > Talpidae > Scalopus > Scalopus aquaticus. The sequence continues at coordinate 93,419 of PVIJ01005719.1, read as the reverse complement.
GGTGTGGGGGGCGGAGGAGAGAGGGCTCGGGGGCCACATCTCCAGTGAGGAGAGTTGATAGGGAAAACCCATCTCTCCCCAGCACTTTGCATAGGCCCCCATCCCCCCATCCCCTCGAGCCTCTGTTGAGGAGAGTTCGGAATCCTAATAGCAGAATGAGGGCCAGCAGCGCGTGGATTTATAGACGTTTCCCCAGATTCTACAATCAAGCGTCCAAAGGTGTTGAGATTTTACAGAATAGGATCTTTTGAATGTCTTGTGTAATGTCTGTCCTGTAGGTATCTCTTCAACTGTGGAGAAGGCGTCCAGCGACTCATGCAAGAGCACAAGTGAGTCACCCATTTGCTTTTGGGATGGGACTGATTATAGGACTTGAAAACTGAGGTGAAAGGCAGGGGTGTTTTTATAGCAGATGGAAGGGTTCCTAGTCAGTTGATTTTGTCCTTGAATGTTTTCTCTTAGGCTGAAGGTGGCTCGTTTAGACAACATCTTCCTAACCCGAATGCATTGGTGTAATGTTGGGGGCCTGTGTGGTAAGTAAATTTTTGCAAGGGTCAGAGGCTGGAGGGATGTCTGGGATTTGACCCTGCCCTGCTCCCTACACTCCTCATCTCATTTTTTTCGAGTCCCTCTTCTAAGTGCAGGGAAGCTGGAATTCTTTTTATGTCATCTCTGTCCGCTGCAATACAAAATATGAAAAGCTGTGACTAAGAAAAGCAGATTTTAACATAGGTACTACCTCCAAGTACTACCCTCCTCCTTGTTTCGTGAGTTACTGGACTGGAGCTATGTGACAGTGAATTGGAGAGTGTAATGGTGGTGATTACTGTGCACATGATGTTACCATAGAGTGTATCGGCAGCTACACGCAGATACCCACTACCTAGCTTACCTCATATTCACACCTACCACCTGGGAAGGTCAAGATTGTGTTGCCACCAAATTTTGTCAGCTTTGGGATGTGGATGAGGAGGAGTAGAGTACTGCACCATTCCATTCTCAGAGTTGAGGGCAGGGTGAGGCAAGGAGTTACCTAGGATGTAGAATTTAAGGCCATCCCTTCACTTGCCTGGTTTTTCACACTAGGTGCCTCACTGCCTCACCCCAGTTTCAGTCCCGCCCATTCTAGAGACAGCTGAGGAATATTTGGTGTCCCTTGCACCTCTAGCAAGCAGCATTGTTGCTGGAAATGCCACGTCCTGCTACCTGTCATTACAGAAAGCCAGTTAGCAGAGAGAGGAATTGAATCTATAGGAAGCACATTTATTTAGATAGCTGGCCAGTGATCTGAGAATGGTGGGCATATCACCCAGAGGAAACCATGCTAACATCTCATCTCCAACTGTCTGTTTTATAGTGAGTTGAACAAAAACAGTTAATCTTAAGTGAACCATTTTCTCAGAACAGCCCATCATAGTTGATGTACTTGGTATTCGTTATGTTCACCTCCCAGAGTTTGTTATCAGCTTCTGGGTTATCTTAACTTTGGTACATCCTGACCTGCTTTATTAAGTTCTGATGGCATCAATGTCTAACACTCATTGGGGCATCACCAGGGTAGGAATCTCAGTTCAAAGCAGAGTTTTAAAGAAAACAGATTAGTCATATAGAGTGTACGTGCAGGCTATGCTAGGTGTGTTCATACAGATCCCTGTGCTAGGTGTGGTTCCCTTCCCTTCTTCCCTAGCCCCCCAGCAGCATGTTCGCTCTACATGTTTCTGATAATTAGAAGCTGCAAGGAGGACAAGTAGGTCATCAACAGGTTAAGTCAGAAGTGCTGCTCCAGGCAGCGACTGCAGGACAAGGTGACGAGAGACCTGATTTTTATTCATCCTTTGTAGGAATGATTCTTACTTTGAAGGAAACTGGGCTTCCAAAGTGTGTACTTTCTGGACCGCCACAACTGGTGAGTCTCTCCTGACTCAGCTTTCAAAGTTAATCTCTTTTATAAATATTTGTAACAGGTCTTAACGCTTTTGTAAACCAGTCTGCTACCCTCCGGAGATAACCAATAGTGGAGTATGACCTTTCAAGTTAAAGAGACCTGAGTTCAAATCATTAACATCTATATGACCTTAAACAAGTTAACTTTCCCTCTGTTTCTTCGTGATCTGTGAAATGCCTATAATGTTTCAGAGAGTTACTAGCATAAATGAGGAAAACTAAATGACTTTGATGTTTGGCACCAAATGGGCACACAATAAGTATTAGCTCTTGTTTTTATTTATTAATTCAGACAACTTTATATCTCCCATACCAGCTTATTACACTGTTGAGAACTTGCGTGCACATTGTTAAGACTGTGGAATGTAATAGTTCATTTCTCAGTTCTTAAGAAGGAAAGCCACCCATTGCCAAGCCTTCTTAATTCTGTCTCCAAAGCATTGCCTCGTATCCATCCATTTGTCTCTGTCTCATTAAGGCCTTCATGAGCTGTGTACCAACCCTGTCTCCTCAATAGCATCCATAGCCATTCTTGCCCCTCTCTAATCCATCACAGCAGCAGAGGGACCTCTTGATGGCACAGCTGCAGGCATGTCATTTCCATCCGAAACCCTTCAAGAGTTCTCCATTGCGTTATGACCCAAACATTCTCCTACGACCTACAAGTCTTGTGGCCTCAGCCCTTGACCACACTACATCTGTATCTGTTTTCAAGCTGGAGCTAAAAAGGCAGACTCAGCCTTAGCTGCCTGTCCGCCACTGAAGCCTCTTCCCATCTCAGGGCCTTCAATCATACACGAGTTCCGCCTGCCTCCTCTCCTCCCTGTCTGTCCTTCTGAACCTTAGGGACTTAGCTGGAAGACCACTTACTCAGGAGCCTCCCTGACTGTTGAGACCAGTTGTATCGCAGCCCCCTGCCTTTTTCATGCTTCTTCCTGAGTACATAGCAAGACTGCCACTACTGTGTGATTTATGTTGCCACTCGTTTCACTTTTGTCTCCACTGGATTCTAAGTCTGTGAGTGCAAGGCCCCCATCTCCTCATTGCTAAATCCTTGGCCTCTAACAAAGGGACACTCCAAAGTTACGAGTTCAAAACACTTCATAAAGTGAACGTTGATACCTGTTGTACCACTTATGTACTTGATACGTACTTGACCATGCTGCTCAGTTCTGCATTTGGGTGACTAACTGCTCATGTCTGTCTTTTCCTTTGTAGGAAAAATTCTTAGAAGCTATCAAGATATTTTCTGGTCCACTGAAAGGAATAGACCTAGGTATGTCCTGATTGATGTTTGTTTCTCACATATGCCTCAGTCTTTCAAATGAGACTGTTAAAAAGGGGGCCTATATTAAACCTAAAAATCAAATGCCTCATCAAAACGAGCTGATCAAAATACTGTTTATTGCACTTGTTATGCCTCCATGTCATACTCCCAGATATCAGCCAGGTAGGCAGGAGTTTCAGAACAGCCGCAGGCCGGGTAGCAGGCCCCTGCCTGCACTGCAGCTCCTCCCCAGCTCTCAGGGTAGTTCTCAGAGTTGAATTGCCTTGAATTACTTGCAGTAGGAAGAGGGTGTGTGAACAGAGGAACATACAGGTTTTGTTGCCTGCATTGTAACCCTGAACCTCAGCTGTGGCTCTGCTGGCAGTGACGTGGCCTTTTGATGGGATGAGGCCTACATGGATGCCAGCAGAGTCCTAGAGGCCATGTGCATCTCCAGCTTGTTCGGGCTTCACTTCCTGGAAACACAAATATTGTATTTCAAAACAAATATCAGCTCTTTCAATTGAGATAGTAGAATCTCTGGCTTCCGAATGCTGAGTGTTAACTTGTGCATCTTAATTTTTGAGTATTGGTTTCTTTTTTTCTTTTGTAATGAGTTGTCCTCAGTGTTCATATGTCTTTTCATTGGCTATGGTGACATTGTTAATGAAAATACATTTTTATTTCTTTCCTAAATAATTTATTTGAAAATTCTGAGTAAAGCAACTCATCTGCTTATGACTAAGTGATCTGGAAAGTTAATTTGCATGCTAGTGCAGTTACTTTTCTGTTACCCTTTCCTGTAGCTGTGCGGCCTCACTCTGCACCAGAATACAAGGATGAGACCATGACTGTTTTCCAGATCCCCATATACAGTGAGTATGAAATGTCCTAGGAGGAGAAGGTTGTAGGTATGGTTGAGGGAAGCATGTGTCAGAAAAGAAGCTGCTTGAATACTGGCTTTGTGTATCCCACTCTGTTCTGAGATGACTGGGGAATTTAGCTGAAGCATTAAGGTATGGTTCCTGACATAAAATCAAGGATTGGACATTCACATAGCAGACAATTGGATGATGTAAACCACTTTCAAGAACAAATGCAAACATCCCTTGTCACCTACTTTATGCATTCAGGGCAGTACCAGATATATTTGTGGGACTGAGGAAATTTCCTTACCTCCCTTTTTGCAAAGTATCCAGATGTTCTAGCATCTTTGGGAGAGACAGTTCCTTAATGAGCCAGAGACTCTGGAGAGCTAGGACTTCTCCGAGTACAGGGGTCAGTCCCCGATGATGGGGCTAGGGGGATACCAAAGGGGTGATCTTTGTGTGGGCTCATGGACAGGCTGTTGAGGCCCTTTGATATTTCTCCTGAGGCCGCCTCTTCTATGTCTCCTCAGAGGGATCTCTTTTTCACATGTCTCTGACAGTGACCCTACCCACTTCAGGGATAAACAGGACTCTAAGCAGTTCTGGGCTTGATTCTAGGGCTGACCTCGAGTTCCTAAAGGCTTCTGGTGTGCCTCATGTGATCCTCCTGAAGGAATGAAGGAGAAAAAAAATAGAGATACAAAGATATGGTTGCGGCCCTCAGGAGCTTATAATCTATGGACAGGCATTTAATTCAATTGTAAAGATAGTGTTTATACTTTGGGATAGTACCTAATCAAGCTCTGTCAGGAAATAGATTGCTCTCCAATTTGCACATTCATTGCTGGGGTTAATTTGTCACAGATATAAGTGCCCTTCTTTAATGAGACCTTTCTAGACAGGTTTGCAGGTTTTTTTTTTTTTTTTTTTTTTTTTTTTTTGTAAATAAATACTGATAGCTACAACCTGCTTGAAGTGTTATCAGAGTTCAGGAAGTCACACAAACCTTTTTGGGTCCCGGGACAGATGTCAGCTCTCCACATCAATGTCATCCCTCAGTCTGTCTAAACAGATGCCATGTCAGGTCCATGTCAGGTTTTACCACTTTAGAGGCAAGTGCATAGCACTTTGGATCCTTCTTGAGAGTGCTGACTCAGCTGGTGTTTACCAGGTACTGAAGGGATGGGAACAAGAACCCCTAACAAAGGCCAAAGAGTCCCAGACTTAGTAGGAAGGCTTACACTCTGGGCAGATAGAAGCTGACAGGGCATGAGGGAGGGGCCCGGCACAGAACCACAGGCAAGTGAGGCTGTGGCCTGACTGGAACTCTTCATTCCTGGCTCATCTGGTCTGATATCTTCTCTTCCCCTGCACCCCGCCCCCCCAAGCCTGACTCATGCCCCTCTGCTGCTCTTTCTAGAACCCTATACCTCCCCCTCAGCATGAAACAATTTACTTCTATATGCATTTGTGTGATGGGTACTGACCTTGCTTAGCTTGCCGGCCATGTTTTCCTAGCGTCCAGCAGGCACTTACAGGGTGATCCTCACAGAGGGAAGGCAGGACGCTGTGAGACCAACAGCCATAGTTTTGAGTTTTCTTTTGACCTTGAGACTTCACTGACTGCAAGATTATGTTCCTTCAGGTCTCCCTGGTGGTGCAACTGGTTAAGTCTCAGCCTATGAGGCAATCCGCAGCCACTGCGGCACAAGTTCAATCCCCAGCCAGGGAGCTTCCCACATGGCGCAGCAGACCTCTCCTATCTCGCCCGTTGCTCCCCTCAGCAGTGTACTTCAGTCAGTCGGCCTGTTCTGCTCCCCACTCTGTCTCTGGTGAATCTTCTCACCACCCCACACCTGGCCTGTACCCCAGCTCTTGTATGCGTAAATAAATAAATCTTTTTTTATTTTTTTAAAGAAAGCACTTTTTTTTTTTAAAGATTTATTTATTTATACATACAAGCTGGGGTACAGACCAGAGGTGCGGGGCGGCTAGAGGGTTCACCAGAGACAGAGCGAGGAGCAGAGCAAGCAGATCAGAAATACACTGCTGAGGGGAGCAGCGGGCGAGGCAGGAGAGGTCTGCCGCACCATGTGGGATTCTCCCCCGCTGGGCGTCGAACTCACGTCGCCGCTGCCGACAGCTCCACAGCGCAGTGCTCAACCGCTGCACCACCGGGGAGGCCCAATAAATAAATCTTTTTTTTTAAAAAAAGATTATGCTCCTTCTCAGGAGCTCAGTAATCTTGGGTCGACGTCTGTTAGAGAGTGGTAATAACAACTAAAGCAGCCTACAACCTGCATGCTTTTTAGTCAGCAAACACCGTTATGTTCCTACTGTAGTCAAGGCTGTGAGCTGAGCAGAAACGAAAAGATGAGTCAGCTAGAAATGTGGCCCAGAGAGCAGGGCGGGTGCCTGGCGCCTACTGCTGTGCAGGAGGCACGCCGACTGAGTGGGCCTTCTCACACATGAACAGTGAGGCTTGGCCTGGAGCTCCCTTCTGTAGCATGTGATCTAACTGTTTCCTCTTCCCATCAGGTGAACACAGGTGTGAAGGGCCCCAGCTGTCGCAGAGTCCAGACAGACTCAGTCCACAGCCGTCCTCCGACTCTGGGTCAACTGACAACGAGCAGCAGCTCCCAGATGGTAACAATACTGAGACACAGCAGCGTCCTGTCAGACTTCTTTCTTAATCTGTCCCCTCCAGCTGCTCTAGTTAGAATCTTGTCATAAGGAAGCCCTTTGTGGTGGAAGATGGGCACTTTCCCTTGGCACGTTAGGACTGTGATGAGAGGGACAAGGGTTGTCATAAAGGTGGCAGTTGGGAGCTTTGAGGGCTGGTTTGTAGCCCCGGGTGGACTCAAAACTTGATGTTCTGTTTGCCCAGAGGGCCTGAAAATTTAATTTATATAGAGGGCTTTTGTGGTTTTCATTAATGCAGACACTATTAACTACTAAGATGACAAAGCAGTCATGTCAGTAAGTGTATCTCATCTTTTCTTCCAAAATCTACTGGAAAACTGCATTACAGTTCCAGGATGAGATCTAGCAAAGGCATAGGGCTGCTTAAGGATTCTGTGGTCTATGGCTGGACAAAACTTGGAAAATTCCTCTTTCTGTCCTGAGGTCTGCTCTGCCTGATGATGGAAAAGAGACCAGCCCTGCAGGCCGTCCTTATTTGGACTGCATGAATGAAGAATGACACTACATTTTCTCTGTAGGCCTTTGAGGCGTTTGTGTTATTTCCCATATTCTTATTTATAAAATGTATTACAGCTTGTTTTTTTGTCCCTTCTTCAGGCCTAGGTAAAATATGCCATGTTTTCAACATTTTACTTGCTATTCCAAAGTTTTTCTGGTTGGAGTTTGGAATTTTTCATTTACTTAGATCTCAACTTGAATAAGGAAAGAAAAGACCTCCTTGAGAAAGAATACAGTGTTTTCTTCCACCTCTGTTTGGAGGAGTTATGTCTACTATGTGTGAATTCAAATTAGGTATCACATGATTGTGGATCTCAGGAGCCTAGAACCCTTCCCATTTACCTTGTTGTAATCGATTCATTTTTCCTCAGGTGTTCCCCACAAAATGGGTGGCAGGGACCCCTCCTTGGTGGTAGCTTTCATCTGTAAGGTAAGAGCTCTTCCCGTGAGCTTCAAGTGAGCCTGTGCTTGGTGATCTTTAATTAGCACTTTTCCAGTAATGCAAGGGGAGCAGCTCCTAAGTTACCTGTGCCAAGAAGAAATGCATGCCCATGCCCTGTTCTCAATATTCCACCTACATTTTGCTATACTATCAAATTCTTTTCCAATGCTCTGTCCTATATATATTTTTACATTTGCTTATGAGCGATCCTCTTGGACATGAGTAGTTAAAGGCAGCTTTGCTAACATTTTGCTGTAATTGTTAAATTGCTAACATTGGACTCATTTAATATTGACTGTCATTCACATAGGTCTATAAATCTGGAGTTGGTGAGAGTTTATGAAAATGTTATTACAGTAAGGTATACAATTACAGTAAGGTATCTTTGCGATCTGAATAATGGCTTATTTTAAATAAAATTTTGCATTAGAATTTTTATTGTAATCTTCAGCAAATACTTTTATCTATCCTTGTAACCTATGTTCTGACTACACACTGTCTTTGATTTTTTTTTATAAAAAGCAGTGATGTTGGTTTTAAGATATATTTGTGATTTCACACAACTTCTGGCACCTACAGGTGAAAACCATAACTAAAGATCAATAGTAACTTAGGTATCAGTTGAAAGATCATTGTCGGTATCACTTCTAGCAAGGGAATAATAGTAGTAGTTTTTATAAAAATTGAGCATTGTTGTTGATGGGCTTATTATTTGTGTGTTTCTGAATTTTTAAGCAGCAAAGTAATGTTCTTTTAAATAGGTTGTATGGTACTCTTTAGAGGGCATTATAGACGTCCAGCCTTCCAAGGAAGGTTACTTGGAGCACTATGAAATGAGTTCCCTGTGATTCCAACACAGTCTTATAAACCCCAGCAGAGGGCTCTGTGACCAGGCAGCTGTTTAAAGGAGCTATAGGCTGCTGCCTGGCCCTTCTGAGTCTTTCCTCCCTTGCTGTCTGCTCCAGCTTCTGAAAGCAGCTTTTGCTGTGTCGGCCTGCAGCCCCTTTTCCCTCTTCTAATTTATTTGCTGCTTCTTGGCTTAGGCAAGTAACGCTGAGCCTGTTCAAGTTTTGGGAGGTAACGTACTCTGCGTGTGAGGATCTGAGCGCCTCTCATGGTAGGAGAGTCTGGGCTTGGGACAACTGTTTGGCTGCTCTGGGCCTCATGGGCTTGCATTCTGTTCCTTGGGTCTTCCAGATACTTCCAGATAACTCCGGCTACTCTGCATTCCTCAGATGGGAACAGGTTTCTCCAGGGGAGGAATTTACCTTATAGTGTGGGATAGGTTTTGCCTGACCTCGGTCTGCAAGTTCCTGTTGAACTTTAGAAACAGTCTCCATCTGAAAATCCATTTGAGCCTGTGGTCACAGGTCATTTCATGCCATTATCTGAAGATGCCATTTAAGCTTTATCATCTTTGTGTTATATTCACATGCCTAATCTGTCATCCTTCTATCAGGATGTTTTCAAGACAGAAAATTCTAGAATGCTTATTAGACTTTGGAAGTAAAATTTGAGACTTTTCCCTAAGAATAATTTCCAACTTCGGGCAATTAAAAGAAAATGCAAATAGTTTATAACGATCGAAGGAAGAACATTTTTTTTTTTTTTGTTATTATGTATGAAGTATGTAGAGCTCAAAAATGTTTGGACAATTTTTAAGTACAGAATAATGGCTATGAGGTTTTGTGATAATGTTTTTCTTTCTAACATAAAAGAGAATATTAAAGTTTTTTTTATTATAACTTTTCTTCAGTATAAAAGCAATAGCTGGGTATTGTCAAGTTTGTGAAAAACAGAGGAGAGGAAACCCACCCTTTCCTAACTCTATCACTGTCACGTTGTTATAAAGTGACAGGAGTGGTGAACATTTTTCTGTTAGACAATGTTCTGGCTTGTTCCTTTAGCTATTAGTGGAGGAGTGCAGGGTGATAAAATAGAACAGTGTTCTATAGAACAGTAAGATACTTTTTACTTGATATGGATCGGTGACATTTTAGGAAATGGAATGAGTTCCTGTGGAAGATGAAGTACTGTGTTTTTAAATCATTCAGTTTTTAGTACTGAAGCATTTCAAAATAAATAACTTCTTCAGAATATAGTATACCTTATCTGAAAGCAATAACCTAACCCCCACTGAAATTACATTGAAGTTCTCTTTGTTGCAGCTTCACTTGAAGAAAGGAAACTTCTTGGTGCTCAAAGCGAAGGAGCTGGGCCTCCCGGTGTGAGTGTGGGGATGTGGCTGTTAGGAACCAGGGGTTGCCTTGTTCATAGCCCTGCGTCTCACAGAGGCCTTGCCTCTTCATTGCAGTGGGACGGCTGCCATTGCTCCCATCATCGCCGCTGTCAAGGATGGGAAAAGTGTCATTTATGAAGGAAGAGAGGTGAGACTCCCCCTTTCTGTGATGTTTAGGCCATTACAGGTCGGCCCTGGAACACTGGAAAGAGTCGCTGTGGGTTTAGGGCCTCCAGACAGCACTTTTGAGGGAAGTGAACAGCTTGGACTTCCATACATGGCAACATGATAAAATTGGGTCTCCAATCTAACTTGTCCTGCAGTCAACGCTGCCTGCAAGTGGGCATTTCTATAGACTGTGTAGGATCTGTGGTCCTCGCCTAACAGCATAGGTGCTCTCCATATACTAGTTGGGCAGTGTCCAACAACACACCCCATGAAGATGGACTTTGGTGTATGGCCGAAAGTAATGCCACTGTGTACTTTACCATGATGTTTTCTTGGGCACCTAAAGGACATTAGGACATGGCCACAGACTCAAGAGGACCTAGAGTGCCAAGTCTGGCTTGCTAGCCACTCTGGGCTTGAAAGGCCATCTGCCAGCTAACTTCCTGTTTAAGTAGAAGCAGAGAGAGTGGGGAGGGTGTAGCCGGTGGTTCTTAGGTAGGCTTTGTGCTTGCTCCGTCTTCACGCAATGTTATTAGTCGACTTGAAGGCCACTGAGGATGTTTGCTGAGCCATGACCCAGCTCTAGGACAGCATCACAACCCAATGATTTTGCAGATTTTGCCTGAAGAGATCTGTACTCCTCCGGATCCTGGTCTCGCTTTTGTTGTGGTAGAATGTCCAGACGAAGGATTCATTCAACCCATCTGTGAAAATGCTGCATTCAAGAGGTAATGAGGGCTCTCAGGGAGGGAGAAGTCAGCACGACACTGCTCGTGAAGCCCCGCCCAGCATCAACACAGGCGCCTCTCCAGACCTTCCCTTCGCTCCAGGCAGAGAGCATGTCTCTGGGAGCACGCAGTTTGAAATGTTGCCGCCAGGCTTTTACTGCAGGGCCAGTCCTACTAGTGGGGTTTCCTTAGCTCTTGGTAATTGGTAGGCCTTGTGTCTATAGCCTTGAAGAGAAGTTAGGGAAGAGTGAAAACCACAGATCACTGTACTCCAGGAACTCAACTGCCAGAGTTCCGAGTCTAGACGTAGAATTTCCTTTATTCCCTATATTGAAGTTAAGGAGGTAGTTCTGAGCTCCTTAGAGTTTGAGAGTCTTGGTGCAGGGTCTGTGTCCAGGGACAGGAGCTCAGACTGGGACAGCTTTGTTCTGAAGGCCTGAGTGCTGTTCTCTTTGGTGCCCCCCTTCCCTCCCACCCCCC
>PVIJ01005719.1:0-81981 GCA_004024925.1 Scalopus aquaticus | reverse complement strand
TATCTGCATATTTTCGCTTACTGTTTTAGTCTATTTAGCACAACAGATTCTTTTGGGAAGCTGTCTCTTTTACGTTAGTGTTAGAAATGCTTCCTGAGTTCCATTTTATCCTCTTTGGGTGAATTTGGGGCCCTGGTGTCACAAGCTTTGTGTTTGAATCAAGTTGTGGGCAGTTAAGCTGCCTGAAGTCACTGTGGCTGGATGCGAACTGAGCTGAGAGCCTTGAGCATTGCTGGCTTACTGTGAGGTGTAGATACACAGTCATGAACTGCGTGTGTGTGTGTGCGCATGCGCGCGTGCTTGTGTGCTTGTGCACTGTCTGTATTTTTTTGTTTGTTTGTTTGCTTAAGAAAACTGAAAGTAAACATTCTTACTTCCAGTAACATCATCGTGTTAACAATTGTCCCCCTAGAGGGTCGAATTACAATTTGGGTGCTCTGGAAGGTAGACACTCAGGTGGAATCAGAGGTGCAAGAGATATTGAAGGAAATGTCTGAAAAATAAAGGAGTCCTGAGGGTGTGGGGGAGGCAGGGAGCACTTGTTCTGCTCTGCAGTTGTGACCCCAGTGAAAGGAGCGAACGAAAGAGCTTCCATCTGCAGCAGCCTGAGAAAGGCTCAGCCAGGGACAGGGAGCCCCAGTGCTTGACCAGTAAAGGGCTCCTGTGTCAGCACTGGGGCTCCACTGTGCTCAGGTCCCACTGGGACCAGCCTGTGAGACCCTGGCCTGGGTGAAGGCTGTGGGCTTCCTGCAGTCCTCACAGAATGCTGAACAGTGCCCACCCCTGGCCACAGGGCCCCCTTTGTCTTTGTGTATGTTCTGAGTTTGTATCACATTACAAAGCAAAGGCCCACTCTTCCTTTTCTGCCCAGGTACCAAGGAAATGCCGATGCCCCCCTTGCCCTAGTGGTTCACATGGCCCCAGAGTGTGTGCTTGTGGATAGCAGATACCAGCATTGGATGGAAAGGTATGGAGCCCAGCCCAGCAGCACACACAGGGATTGGGGCCGCTCTTCTCACCTGACACATTCTACCTGCCCCCTGTCATTCTTCAGTTACCTACCCAGCTGCCTGGTATTCCTGCCCCTAATTCTGGGAGTGCCATCCATACTTGCTGTGAAGAGGCACCACCACTAGGTGGCACAGTGTGTTCACATCCCGCTTTGTCGGGATCTCTTTCATATCCCTGACACTCTCTACACTGTCCGAACTTGCCTTCTTAAGGGTAGTTCCACACAAGTGTCCTAACAGAGAATTGTGAGCATAAAATCATAGCTTCAGTTTAGCAAACACCCACTCTCTTGGAAATATGTAGAATATATTTCATTTTCTTTAATCTTCCTAACAGCACTGTGAGGTAAATGATCTTCCAAAATTTAGTCACCAGGAGAGAGGAGAGGCCACTCAAATTTTTCCCTCATGGTTTCACTGGAGTTGCTGAGTGAAGCTTGGAGTGCATAGCAATCTTGGGTTGCATTTCAGCATCCCCTTCTGTTTCTCAACTCTCTCCTCAGCAGCCCTGCATCTCTTGCTTGTCAGCAATTTTCGTCTTCTATTCCTTTATGGTTTGAGTCTTAGCATACAATAGATTATTTCTTTTCCTCCTATCAGGCCCCTTCCTTCCACCCTGTGAAGACTTTTATTTTATTATCAAACCTGGAGCTGTGAGCTCCAAGCTTCTTAACTTGTCTTGTTCCACCGGTGCTCTTTCCCACACCCAAAGGCGTTTGAGTTTGGAAAGAACACTGGAATCTGAGATGGAAGGAGTAGGATTATGCTGGGCCATTTAGCAGTTGTCTTTTTGAACAAGTCACTTGTTCCCTTGAAACATTTCATTCACACAGCGCTCCTGATCTCTTAGCTACTGCTTAGGGAATGTTCCCTAGAGGACCTTGAATGTGTAGTCTGTTTCTCTTAGGTTTGGGCCTGACACGCAGCACCTGATCCTCAATGAGAATTGTGCATCAGTTCACAACCTCCGCAGCCACAAGATTCAAACACAGCTCAACCTCATCCACCCGGACATCTTCCCCCCGCTTGCCAGTTTCCACTCTAAGGTAGAGTCAAGGCATGGTGCTTGTTGGCCCAGCCTCCACCCTTTGCTTTCTCTCCACCAAGTGAGTTTTTTGTCTCCTCAGGAAGCAGGCACTGCCTTCAGTGTGCCCACAGTTCGGGGTGAATGCCTCCTCAAGTATCAGCTCCGGCCCCGCAGAGAATGGCAGAGGTGTGTGCTGGTTGGGGCTTATGGGATGGCCAAGGTTGGGAGAGGGGGACCAAGCTCTGTGTGAAGGGCCAAGTAGTCATTATTTCACACTGTCAGGCTGTAGGGTCTGTGTTGCTGCCACTGCACTCTGGCTCCATAGCACAGGAGAACAAGACGAGTCAGTGACTGGGCGTGGCTGTGCACCGGGACAAGTTCATTCCCTAAAATAGGCTGAGCCTAGGCTGGGTTGAGGTGGGAAGACTGGAGCCAACAATTATCCTTTCATAAAACTGTTTCCTCTGATAATAACAGTGATATCTGCTCATTGTTCTATAACATCAAAAGTAAGCGTGTGATGAGGAAAATCAATCCCCCATAATCCTACTAGCCCAAGATACTGAATGTTAACATTTGTGTGGCTTTTCATACTCTGAGGACAGGGGACTATATTTTAGTAAAACAAACGCACGCGTGGGTTTATGACCTGGCATGCTGTTGGTCCTTTCTTCATTAGAGACTCTTCAGTAATGAGATTTTTCTAAGTGTTCTAGAAAGAAACATTGGTTCATTTGAGACACTTCCAGCTTCTTGCTCTTTTAATGAAATAATGTCATATATAAATCTGTGATTGGAACTCTGTCCCCTTAGGGTAATTCTTAGACGTGGGGCTACTGAGTCAGAGTGAGAAAACTCTAAAGACTGTTGGTAAATTACCATCCAGAAAGGCCGTGCCAGTCATTCTGCACCCCAGCCAGTAACGAGACTTAACCGTGTTCTCAATTTTTACAGCACACATAGATCTGGACTGTGCTGTTGAAGAGTTGGGATCTCACATTTGGTGCCTGACTAGGGCCTGCTGACGCGTTGTCTTGTGGTTGAAGAGCAGGGTTGTCTCCTTGTCAGCACCTGCACAGGCAGTCCATGAAGCTGTCACTGCCAAACCTCATATCTCTACTCACCATGTATTTGGGAAAGATTTAGCTCTTGGGCCCCGCCCCAGAGACCTGCTGAATTTGAACCTTGAGAGTTAGGCCTGGGACTCACTTCCTGAGCACCCGGGTGATTTCAGTGCTCTGTCAGGCTGAAGAGTCACCGATCCACAACTGGCTGCTCAGTGTGGGCAGGATATTCAGTGTGTGCAGGAGCAGCAGCGTCACATTATGGGGGAGCTTGCTAAGAGGCAGAGTATCTGGCAGCACCCCAGGGCCAGAGTCTGGGCCTGTGTCTTGACAGGGTTCCCAGATGGGTTTGAAAGCCACTGCCTTGGCTCTGGGCAGTTTTGCCCTCCCTCCCCTGACTCCCAGGGGGATTGCTGGATGGTCGCGGAGCGAGAGGTCAAGGAGGCTGCACAGACCTGGCCCCACCCCAAATCTCAGCAGTGCCAGTTGTTGAACTTCATGCTGAGATGTTCTGAGGTCCTAGAGTTCTTCAGAATTTCATGAAACCTCCATTTAGCCAAGAAAAGTTCTACAAGGTAGGAGAACAGAACTGCCCGAGGTCTTAGTTGCTTGTCTTCCCTTTCGATTTGAAAGAGTTTACTGCAAATGGTCTCCATGCATTGAGTGTGGATATCAAACCAGGGAGGCCACACACCCACTTTGGTTACCTGGGATGCTTTTCTGTCTGCAGGGATGCCATTGTTACTTGCAATCCTGATGAATTTGTAGCTGAGGCCCTAGAGCTCCCGAATTTCCAGGAAAGCGTGCAGGAATGCCGGAAGGCTGCCCAGGATGGTCCTGTCCCGGCAGGTGAGCAGAAGACTGACGACCACCTCTCTGCTGGCCTCTGCCCTCCTGCAGGTGTTTGCATGAAACCAAGTCTCAGCATGACATGGTCTAGCTGGACTCACAGTGCTTCTCTATTTAAAAATACCAGTGCCTGCCCCTCTCCGATCAGTTAAATGGGAATGTTTGGTGGTGAAGCCCCAGCATCTTGCAGGGCACACACTGAGTGCGGCAGTCCTGGGAAGTCCTGGAGTCTCCATGGAAAGAACTTTGAGGAGGGGCTTGGCCAACTTAAGACCTCATCCTGGCTTCGCTATAAGTGTCCCTGGAAGATCTGGCCATGTCACTCACCTTGTTGGGCCAGGGAAAGTAGTTGGAGGAACTTCATGACCTCTGCTCCAGTAGTTGGTTTTTCCAGTGGATGTTCAGCTAATGATGGAGCTAGAGTGTGCTGGGACAGAAGGGGGCAGGTTTAGGTGTTTATTCCCCAACTTTCCCCAAATTTGAGGCTCTCTTTGGAAGTCGGCTTCTGGCCTCTGTCTTTACCGCTTCCTGTCTGTGTTTAGGAAGATTAACTTCCTCCCCTCACTTCCCTCTGGGCTTGTGATTGGATTTCAGGTTTGTATGTTGAAGGTCCATTGACTTGCTCACGCACACTCATATGGGGCCCATCAGGCTGGCTGTCCTGTGAAGGGGCTCGCGCTTCAGAATCATCCAGTACTGGGATTTGAATCCTAGCACTGCCTCTCACTCTGTGGAGAGCAGATCTTCTGAGCCTCTTTTCCTCACTGCAAATTGGAGCATTTCCTTACACAACAGGGCCATTATGAGCACACATGGGAAGTGCTGATCTATAAGAGCTAGATACCAGTTGGGTGCCAGCAGTAAATGAGGGCTCATAGCACAAAGAAGTCCCCTTTAACAGAACAATTCCCGGGAAGCTGGATTTGCTCATATCACAGCTGAATGCTGGCTCACTTTTGCCCTAAACAAGTAGACCCTTTCATATGTTTATTTCTATAGAGAAGAGCAGCCAGTACCCAGAAATCATCTTCCTGGGAACAGGGTCTGCCATCCCAATGAAGATCCGAAACGTCAGCTCCACACTTGTCAACATAAGGTATGACTGCTTCCCCAGAAAACTTGTTCATCAAGGAACATGCTAATTTTTTAAACAAAAAATCCTGCTCTGCTCACCAGACTGATTTCAAATACAGTAGTGCAAGACCCGTCAGCTGTCTTCTTGTCTGGATGCCCCGGAGGTGGGCATTACTACATTTTATAGCTCCCCCAGCAGCTAACTTAGACTTCTGGGAATCACCACACGTTGTTCTCCATTCTGTCTCTTGATGAAAACGGCTGATTCAACTCCACGCCATGCACCTTGCAAAGAAACTATCTCAGCATTGACATTAATCTCGGGAGGCACTGAATACACATTTTATTGGGCAATAAAGTGGTGCTCAGGGAGGGTTCATCTCTCTAGTTCCCCATCTGGAAAGTGGCAGATCACAGTGTGAACTGGTGTCTTAACTGCTACATGGGGTTGTGCCTGTAGCTAGTTTCTGCTGATAGGGGAACAGCTTCTGGGTTTCGTGCATTCATTTTATATTCCACCCCTTAACTGGGTGTTTTTTCAGTTGATTCTCTTGAATTTGCCTGCAGCTGTTTGTTTACAGAGATTTGCAGGCATTGTGAAATATTCGTGGTATTTCTGCAAGTGTGCACATGAAGGTGGGCAGGTTGGGAAGCAGCAGTTTTATTTCTAAGTTTTGATTTGTCCTCTTAGATTCTCATGAAATAATGCATAAGATGCATCCCCATGTGGGAAATACAGTCACGTGTCAATTAACAACAGAGACATGGTCTGAGAAAGGCATTGCTGGGTGGTGGATTTGTTGTGTGAATGCAGCTGCTACGCACCTAGGCCCTGTATAGGGACTACCTGTGCACGTGTGTGTGTGTGTGTGTGTAGGGTGTGTCATTCATTGCAGCTTCATAAAGTGGTGCATGATTGTTACACAAATGTAGGGTGTGTTTGTCTTAGAACTGGGGAGATGTAGTACAGCAACCTGAAAGGGCCTGGACTCTCCTAGAGGTTGGATGTTCAGTGAAGAAGGTTTCATGCAGAACCCAAAGAGCAGGCCCTTGACCCCAGTGCAGTTCAGCAGAAGGTGCTGGCACTGGCTTGCCTTCCTTTGCTTTCCCCCCGAATGTAGTATGTCTCGTACCTTGACGCTTCTGTCTGAAGATAGCGCAGCTCTCCCAGTCTCTTGACTCCTCCCAGAGGACAGGCCTGAAGGAGACATGATTGTCCCCTTGGAGCAGAGGTGGGAATGGGTCGCCCGTTAAAACAGCCCATGGCATTTGTGGAGTCAAAACTCCTGAGCCCTGCCTGGCCAAGCCAGAAGCTCTGATGGCAGCAAAGTCCCACTCCCCTGCAGGAGTGTCTGCACGTGCGGCTGAGAAGCCAGACCTGCTTGAAGAGGGAACAGATCACATGTCATGTGTACATAGTGCCTGTCTCTGGTGTAACTGACTGGGGTTGTTCACAGGCTGGGGAGTCAAGCTAAACAACAAGAGAATCATCAAGGGGGCGATGTCCTTTTGCCCTCCCAAGTAAACTTGTTTTTGAATACATTTGTGAGCTCTGTTACTTTCTAATACTTAACGGGTTTCAGGTTCCCTGGGTAATTCTTTTATGGGATGACAATGGAGATCTAAAACTGCCTTTCAATTGATATAGTCTCCTCAAAGAAAGAGTAGGAGAAGCTGTGGAGACACATTACCGCAGCCGCTCCCTGCGCTGCTGTCTGAAACCACAGTCCGAACCCTCGGAAGCCTTCCCACTGTGGCTCTGCTCTCTCTCCAGCTCCGACAAGTCCCTGCTCTTGGACTGTGGTGAAGGCACGTTCGGGCAGCTGTGCCGGCACTACGGAGACAACGTGGACAGGGTCCTGGGCAGCCTCGCCGCCGTGTTTGTGTCCCACCTGCATGCAGATCACCACACGGTCAGTGCCGGAGTGGCTGGGGGGAGCCGTACTCACTCTGTGCTGTCCTCTGCGTCCGTTCAGCAGCTTCCCAGACTCACGCCGCACTTTTGTTTCGCATCTCTCACTGGCAGATGGTCTTTTCCAAAACCCAAGTTTAGCCACCCCACTCAGTGTGACGGCCCAGTCTGTGTTTGTCCCACCACCGTGTCAGTGGGGATCTTGCCTTCACGCACCTTGTCCTGAACTTGTCTTCTCAGCGGGCCTGCTCGGAGGGAACTTGAGTCAGGGGTGGGAGGCCTAGTGTCCCCAGGGCGGCTGGGTCCGGGCCACTGCCCTCTTCCCTGGTAACATTTCAGGGTCGTGGCTGCGCACGCACCAGCCCCAACTCTGAGTGTTGGAGGGCGGGCACTGGTAGGCCCAGAAACTCCTGCAGGTGTGGACTCTAGAACCCGAACATGAGGGAGAAAGTCTGAACACGGCTAACCTCGTCTCCCTTTTCTTTCCCAGGGTTTGATAAACATCCTGCTGCAGAGAGAACGCGCTCTGGTGAGTGGCCTTTGATTTTACTGACTTTCTGAGTTTGGGTGAGCCACACATAACCATCCAAACTCCTACTCCAAACGTGTTTATCCAGATGTTCTGTCCTTGATGCAGCTCTCTGACTTTGCCATTTCAGGCATCGCTGGACAAGCCATTTCACCCTTTGCTAGTGGTGGCCCCAACCCAGCTCAAGGCCTGGCTCCAGCAGTACCACAACCAGTGCCAGCAGATTCTGCAGCACGTCAGGTGAGCCCCGGGCAGCCTGGCAGCTTAGGCCACACTTTGCTTCCTTCACGAGCCAGAAGCTGAACCTGGGGAGAGTTAGCAGTTGCCCCCCAGCAACCTTGCCCTTGACTTGGTACCAGATGGCAGAAGCAGGCGAGAAATGCTCTGACTCAGCAGAAACCATTAGGTGGTTCCCACTTAAATATTTCTTCTCAGCCCTCCTTTCAGTTATGTTCAAATTTCTAGACTTTTGCCAGCATCCCTCCACAAAACAGTCCCAAGGCCAAGTACCCAAATAGTGATGGCATGCACACGTCCACACAGGTGGGAGGGCCCATGTCCATTCCAGGGGAGCTGGCCACCTGCCTGGTGTCTGTCCATTATCGGAACTGTGGACAGCACTCACCTGTTAGGTTCTTGTAGGGGCCAGGGGGTTTAGGAGGTTTTTTATTAATTGACTACTCTTTCCCCATTTCAGTGACTGACTTAAACTGTTCTTTAAAATAATGACTTTGAGGCACTCCAGCCAGAGACTTAAACTTTTATTCAAGTTAAAACGTTTACTGTTTACTCACTTTTTAAATTTTTGTTTAAAAAATTCACTTTTAATGTTTTATCTCTCACAGTATGATACCTGCTAAATGCCTGCAGAAAGGAGCAGAGGTCTCTAACCCTAAAATTGGAAAATTGATTAATTTGTTGTTGGGGGCCTGCGATTTAGAAGAGGTAAGGGGGTGTCCACAGGTGTGGGAGGGCGAGGCGGAAGCATAGCTGCAGAGCTCTTTGCTGCTCCTTCAGTTTCAGACCTGCCTGGTCCGGCACTGCAAGCATGCCTTTGGCTGTGCGCTGGTCCACACATCTGGCTGGAAAGTGGTCTATTCCGGAGACACCATGCCCTGCGAGGCCCTGGTCCAGATGGGTGAGTAGAGGAAGCAGTGAGAGTGCTTTGGGCTTCGTGGATCTGGAGGCAAACTCGTAGGGAAGTTTGCAGAAGCAGCCAACTCTGGTCCCACCTGACAGCCTCTGGTTGTCCCCCTAAATGCAGACAAGCCACTGGGTCAGGGCAGAGAGTGATTGGGCCAGAAAACAGCTGTGGACCCAGGGCCGAGTACTTCTCAGGCAGAGGACTCTGCTCCCAGGCCTGTGTTTACTCCTCAGGGAAAGATGCCACCCTTCTGATACATGAGGCCACGTTGGAAGATGGTCTAGAAGAGGAAGCCGTGGAAAAGACACACAGGTATCAGAGACACCTGAGCCCTTGCCACTGACTTGGGTCCCTCCCCCAGGTGACCCTGAGTAGCTTCACATTGGCCACATTGGGGAAGACGCCCTCCAGGGTCATGAGGCCAGCCTGCTTCCTACCAAAGAGCCAGAGGGGCTTCTGAACTGGGGTGCTTCTTCGGCACCTCCTGCTCTTATTTCTGCAGAGACTTCTCTAGGCAAGGTTCTGGGGAAGGCGGTTTTTGAGTGAAACGAAAATATGTGGGGGGAAAAAAAAACATTAAGCCGCATCAGGAAATTTCCTGGGGAAGTTGGGGATTGGGGGGGGGAGGCTGGCTCTTGGCCGATTATTGTCATGAGCAATCTTACCCCAAGTAAGAAGGCCCTGCTTTGTCTCAGATGCCCTCACTGATGGGTTTAAACAGGCAGTACCGAGCCTGGGCTTCATTTGGGGGGGGCCTGTGGAGAATGTGTCTCTTGCAAGGGTTTGTGTCAGCTAAAGATGTACTGGCTGAGGAACCCTCCTGAGGGGCGGTGCCTAGGAGCTCGTGAAGTCTGTGGGCTGGGGCCTGTGCTGGTGCTGTGGATTCCTGCCCTGCCATCCAATTTCCATCTTGCTTCATTCCTTTATCCGCAGCACTACCTCCCAAGCGATTGGCGTGGGAATGCGGATGAACGCGGAGTTCATCATGCTGAACCACTTCAGTCAGCGCTATGCCAAGATCCCCCTCTTCAGCCCTGACTTCAACGAGAAAGTTGGAATTGCCTTTGACCATATGAAGGTCTGTGTGTCACAAGGGCTGTGTGGAGTGGCCTGGGGCAGAGACCACTCCCCACACATACTCGAGGCTGGGCCGTGGGAGGGCGCTCTAGGCGGACATCAGGGTCCCGTCGCTTGAAGTCACTGTGAGCCTCTTTGGGGCCTGGTCTTTTGAGCCTCATGCACAGGAGACAAGGGTGTTCCCTCCTCTCCTTGCTCTCAGCTTCTCAGAATGAAGGGTGGGGGGTGCTAGGGTTTGTTTGTGGAGCTTGGTTTTCAGAGTCCTCACAGCCTTTCCTGAGGTCCATTCCATTTGCCGCCCTCATCCTGGATTGGGGAGTCTGTGCCCCTTTCTGGAGAGGGCCTCCTCCCTGTCTCTGTGTGGCAGTTTCTTCTTTCTCCCAGTTGAGGGTTGGTAAGGAACAGGAGTGGTACAAGCAGATTCCTCCTTCCAGCTCCTGCTCCCAGACTCCAGCCCTCTCTGAAGTATGTCCTTGGCCTTCATCTTGCCTTCCAGGTCTGCTTTAGAGACTTCCCAACAGTACCCAAGCTGACTGCCCCATTGAAAGCCCTGTTTGCCGGCGATATCGAGGAGATGGAGGAACGCAGGGAGAAGCGGGAACTGCGGCTGGTGCGGGAGGCCCTACTTTCCAGGGAGCGGGCTGGTGGCCACAAGGACAGCGAGCCCCAGCAAAAACGGGCCCACATGGAGGAGCCTCAGAGTCGACAGAGCAAGAAAGTCAGGGCAAAGTGAAGATCCTGAGTGACCCTGAACTCTGAAGGCTCACGTCTCCTATCCCGCAAACAGGCAGCGCATTCATTCTTCTTGCCTGGCGGGAGCCAGAGGGCGCTTCGACAGGAAGGCACTCGGGAGTAGGTGAGTTGAAGCTGGGCCTTGCCTTGGCTCCGAAGTACTGGCCTGCTAGATGCTTCCTGTGACCGGTGTTTGGCAAAGCCAGGGATAAGAGGCTGCCCAGTGGAAGCAAGCAGGGACAACCATAATTGAGTGCAAAGTCAATTCTTAAAGAAGTCACTTGGAAAAAGTGGCACCCCCACACCTCCTTCCAGCCAGGTGATTCCCTCTGCACTCCAGCGACAAGCCAAGTCCAGGAACCATGGGTGATGTACGTCCACGCTTAAGTATCCAAGACCCAAGGAATAGTAATTCCAAAGAAACAGAATGCAATAAAGATTCCATTTGGAACCTGCGTGCTTTGCTTCATCCTTGTGCCACCTCCAAGCAGGAGTTTCCACGGGCAGTATCGCTGCTGCCAGCTACCTGGTGTCCCCAGAAGCCAGCTCTGATGGTGACAAGGACCTTGGAGTCTGTCCCGGGCAGCCAGTACCGCTCAGCAGTCTAGTTTTGTGACAGAAGTCATTTTGCTGGCACAAAGCAGTGGTGTGGCTTTACACACTTGCGAGCCCGGGGCCTGTGCAGTGGCTCCGGAAAACACAAGTCTTCCTGCTGTTCCAGGGAAATGGAGACAGTAGGTCTGCTCTTCCTTGCCCATAATGAGAACAGAGTCACTCGCTATTGAAGTATTGAGAAACAGCACATTGGGCTGGCCCTGTGGCCCTTCTTTTGGGATTTAACAACACACGTTAGTACTTGGAGATTGAGAAAGTTTTCAGTGACTCTAGTATTATGAATTCTCCGAACCCAGGAGAATACAGAGAAAGATCTTTGAAAACTCAGGTGATGAGAGAGACCCAGATTTAGGAGTTGGCCTTGCCCAAACCTGGACCTCAGGTTCCGCCTGAGGTAGCCAGAGATCGAGTCCCCTGTCCCCACAAGTTCATTATTAAAACAAGATATGCCACGCCACGCTCAGGGATAATAAATCTATTTTAATAACGTTACTTTTGACAACTATTTGTACATGTATTTAAAGGTAACTTTCAATCCCCGGGCTGCATTACAAATTGGGTACCGAACCACCCTTTACCAGGAAGTGATCAAAGCTGTTAACATCAAAAATCTGCAAATCCTGCTGTCAGTTAAGGGTTATTTTACACCGTGTTGGGAAAAAATAACTGAGCATTTAAGTTTCTCATTGTACATCTGTACATTGGTTTAGATTGAATGGCTCAAATTAAACAAATATAGATTTCATATATACAAATATTATAGCAATGTATAGGTATATCTATTTTGAAAGGATAAAACTGTGAAGTTTGACTTTGCATGCATGATCTGAATCTGTTTCTAGCTCCCTTAATCCCCAAGTGTGACTCAACCCCACCCCCCGTGCCCTCCCCGCCCTCCTCCCCGAGAGTGGGTGGGACTTCACGAGACAGGGTGAGTACCTGTGCAGGAAGCAGGCTGCTGGCACAGGACCCGTTACACTAGCCTGCAGGTATGCTGGCTGGTTCCACTATCTTCTGCATGCTTTGGGTAACAGAATTATTGCTATTCACTTGTGACCTCCAGAAAGAAGAGGCAGGCTCCTGGACCCCCAGTACGAAGTGAGCAGGGTGGCCCTGGGAGCAGGAAGGAGTGGCATTATGTCTGACATTTCATGTTTTAGGATGTGGGAACTACCTTTGGGTCCTCCAGACACCCTCAAAATCATCTTTTTAAAAAAATCAGGTGTATGAAACAATAAGGTTGAAATGGGAAGTGAAACAATTTCTGTTCTAAGCCATTTACTTTAGAAGCCATCGATTAATGGCAGCCCTAAAGGCTTTCCTACTGGCCAGCCCTCCCCTCTAACAGGCAAAAGTCTGCCCCAGGATGCCTAGAATTCCAGAATTCATCCTGAAGGGGCATCCCCTTACACTTCTACAGCTGACAAAGCTGGGCGTGATGTTAGCTGTCAGGGTGCAGCAGACAGCCCCCAGGTCTAACAGACAACTCCCCCACACCTTCACCCTGCAAAGGACATTGCCCACAGGCAATCTCCGGCTGAGAGAGGGGTGTTGCTTGGCATGGAATTTGAAAGTGGATTAAAATAGGCACAAAGTCAAAAGGCAAAGATCAAAAAAAAAAAAGGCCAAAGTCACCACCTGAAGGGAACAAACAATCTGCACCACCGACATTTGCCACACGGGCTGGAGAGGGCAGTTTTCTGCAAAACTCCAACCTCGAGTTGGCAGTGACAGCAAGGAGCCAACAGAGAACAGGCAAGCCCAGGGAGCGCTGGCGGTATGTGTCTGTCTGGGGCTCATGTATGTACACGCGTGTCGGGGGCGGGGCGCCATGTCAGAGGGCGGTGCTCTCAGACTCTTCCTCTGAGTCCCTCTTCTCAGTCACTGAGTGTCGCCGCACGTGCTCCAAGGGACTCAGGCGGAGCGTCGACCCGAGCTCTACGTGGATGGAGGGGATATCAAACTGGACAAGATCTGCAAGTTGGGAGAGAGTGAGGTGGCTGAGAAGGGGCATCCGGCCAAGGGGACACTGGTGGCAAGCAGTACAGCCAGCATTAGGAAGCGGCGGTGACCGGCCACTGAAGCCGGCTTGTTTAGGGGCCAGCTGAAGCGCTCTGTTGCAGGACTGGACTGGCCAGTTTGCTGCGACCTCACGAGCCTGTAGGGCACAGCACCCACATCTTGCTGGACAGTTCGGAGGATCACTACACAGCCTCCCCCAGACATGGCAAGTCATACTGACACCTGTACTCAACTTCCAGTAAGAGGGATGTTCTCTGGGTGGGTCTCTATCTTTCTGGGAATCCAGGCCTGCATTTAGTTCCCTATAGCCTGCAGGTTCAGTTCTGAGATGGCGGAAATGCTCCATTTCCCGTGAATGAATGTGGAGTCCTAATAGGGTGCTCTCTATGACCTGAAAGTACATTCTGGGTGGCTGATGGAAGTGGGTGGAGGGGCATCTTCAGGACCCTGGATGTTGGGGCAAGCTGCTTCCCGACTCTGGAAAACCCAGCACTAGGGAAGCTACTCAAGTTCCTTTCTTACTGGGAGCTTGAAAGGTCGTTATTTCTGGGAGATGATCAGAAAGAATGGACTTGGGGTAAGAGGGCTCAGCATCTGTGGGATGTGGGCAACGGCGTGGGCAGACAACACGTGTCCTTAGAGCCAGCAGCTCAGTGAGGAAAGTGGTAAGGGCTGGAGCTGTTGCTCCTGGGCAGGGACTGGTGAGCCCACTGATTCCGGGGGGCTAACGGAGCCAGGAGGGAGCCAAGAACCACAGACCCTCAATTTCTAATCTAGTATCTCTTCCTTACCCTCCTCTTAGCCTGCTGACAGGCTGGGCCCACAGCAGCCTCAGGTTGACAGAAGAAGTGTACCTGGAAGGGGGGCAGCCCTGGGCCAGACTTGGGGGCAGGGGCTTCATTTTTGAGGGAGTTTTCCAAAACATTCAGCTCAAGGAAAACTGTAACAGGCAGACAGACATACATGATACAAACATGAAAGTTCTGGGACATAGGACCTGCTCTCCCCCCCCCCCCCTCAAAACAGTCCTCAGCCCAGCCTGTCCTCATGTTGCCTGAGAAGCAGAGACTGGGGTGTCTCAGGCTCTGCTCAGCCAGTGCCCTCTGCCTCCTCCTCTGCCCCAGATCCTGCCTGTGCCCTTCCTCTCCAGGACCCATGTGCCAGGCATCCTTCTCTGGAGGGAAGGCACAGCCCTAAGTGGATTCAAAATCCCATCTCTGCACCACATGTGGGGCGTGTTTACCTTCCCTGTGCCTCAGCTGTCAGGGGACTGCAGTGACGATTTCAAGGAGAGAGTGCGGACACCATTTCAAGACTGTCAGCCCCAAACAGGCTTGAGGGGAGCTGTGCGACTCAGAGCCCTGAGGGGGAGGGGAAGGCAGCAGTAGCTGGAGCAGCCCCACTGCCATGGGGATGGGGACCCTTGTTTTGAGAGCAGCTCAAAATGACCACAGGCTTAGCCTTCAGGGGTACTAGAGGCTTGCGATGGGGGAGGGGGGTGATCCGGCTGCTCTTCTACTGAGACTGAAACATCTGATTTCTTCTGGTCTCTTTCATATTCTTGCCTCCATTTTAGTTCTAAGTATTTGCTCTTAAGAGAGGAAGGCTGGGCAGTACCTGGTATAAATGCTGCCCAAGTGTTACTGAGTTGAACAGGAAGGATCTGGCTGGGGAAAAGCAAGCTCAGGATGAATTCTAACACTGTGGTTTGCTGTTTGTTTTGTGTTAGGCTTTGCATCTGAGAGTGCGGTGCTGGGGCACGTGATACAGAGACCAGTCCAGGCCATGTGGTAGGAAGGTGCCCGCTGCGCCAGGCGGCCCCTGGGACATGCCCCGAATAAGGTGTGTGAGGTGAACACTCTTCAGCAGGCAACCCACTGATTCAGATTTGTGGTGTGAATACAAATCTGTCTATTTCCCCTCGATTCTGAGCCAAAGGGCAAGGGAAGGCAGGCAGGCTGAGAGCAGGTGATTCTGGTGAAAGGGAAGGTGGGGAAAAGATCTCAGCCTGTCTGTGCTCATCCTCCCCTCGGCTCCTAACTGAAAGAAAGACATAAAAGGGGCCAGTGAGCCAAAGAAGTCAGAGGAGCTCATGGATCTGGTCATTCCTGAGGCCGGAGACAAGAGCAGCTGCCATGCGGTGGGCCTGGGCCACATGCAGAGAGCAGAGCAGAGAGCTGCCATCTGACTAGCTGGGATGAGGGGCAGGAGGCGAGGCTGGGGCGCTTACCCTGAAAATCCCCCTCACACGTATCCAACACTGCGTCACTCATGTCACACAGCTGCAAGAACACAATGATAGGATTCGGAGAAAGGAATAAACACGATGAAACAAGCACATAAGGACGCCGCCAAATTTCACAGGCAGGTGGGCAATATGGGGTCACTGTAGACTCTACACTGACCCAGAGACCTGTACACAGGGGACAGAGCGCAGCCTGCTGCCAAGACGCTACACAAGACGAGTACGCGGGGTAGGGCCGTCGCTAAAGTCATGGGCTCCCGAGCTGGCACCAAGCAAAGAGAACCATTGCCTTCCTTCGACACCTGTAGGGGCACCATCCCTAGTGCTTCTGTTGCCCATGTATGCCCCAAATTCTCCTCTCCTGTTTCCATCTGCTTCTCTGCATGATAAACTCTGCTCATTCACTGATTCCAGCCTCAACATAGCCTGGGGCCTGCCTGGGGCAGGCTGATGTGTGGGGAGAAGAAACTGCAGGAGTGACCATGACTGTGAGCCTGAGGGCAGCAGGCCTGTACCCCCATACCCCACACGGCCCACCCCACATCATCCAAGAAGTACCCACCGGGCTGTGGCAAGTGGTGCTCACTCCTTCTTCAAGGAGGAGTTTCCTGAGTTTTTTTTTTTTTTTTCATAAGCCTCAGGGTAGATGAGCATGTACAGCTCAGCAGCTGTACCTTCAGCATTAATCATCCAAAAATAAAGAAGCCAAATCCACGGATGGATGCTTCTCACAATATTTCAGTCTCCTGACCCATCACAAACACTCCAATTGGACTAGAGATTTCGCAGGTAGCAAGGAGCTGACCCCAACTCAACCCTCCATTAAATCAAGAGGTAAACATCACTCTCAGAGGTTGTGGGGATAAAAGCATGACTGTTGTGAGAAATCCTCGTGCCCCTAGGACCCAGGCCTGCACTGCCTGTGTGTGTGTGCCTGTCTGCGGCACATATGCTTGTGTGTGTACATATCTGTGTATAACTATGTGTGGTGTATATGTTTATGCAGTATGTGCGTGGTGTGTGGTGTGTCTGGGTGTGTATGCCTCTGTGCATATCTGTGCAGTTCCAGTGAGTGTATGTGTGAGGGGTGTGTTGTGCACATGCTTGTTTCTGCAGTGTCCTGGGCTGTGTGTGCATGTGTGTTGTGTTGCATGTGCATGTGTGTATTCCACCTCAGGTTGCCGCACACTCTGCTACTTGGCTCAGCACTAAGCAGATGAGTGCATGCTCCCCCCATCTGGGGAAATGGGGGGCTGGCTCTGTTCTGAGACACTGCTTTGCCTGCCCTGCACAGGGAAATGGCCGCCACAAATAGACCCTGAGTTTCTAATCTCATGTAGTCAGTGTCTGAGGACATGGCTCAAAAATGTCCTCTTTCCAAAGCAACAAATCGTTTTTGCTAAATGTGATGTGTGTTTATGATTTCACGCTTACACATTTTTTTTTTATTTCTAGGAGAAAATAGCTCCATCTTTGACTTTAACTTTAATAGCTGTAGGCTTGTCCAATTAACTCCTCGAAGAGCCAGGGGGATGCTCAAGTTTTCTGAAACGGACCCCTCTCCAAATACCTATTCCTAGAGATACAGTTCTCTAGTAAGGCCTTACTTAATTTGTAGAATGTACCTTTGGCTCTTTGCCTCTGTTTCCAGGACCAGGAGCCTGGGCCCCAGGAAAGCCTCGGATACCTCACCTGTGCTTTGATGCCGGCAGTTCTGCGGTCCCAATCTGGCTCCCAGCCTCTCCTGAAGCACCCTCCAAAGGACTCAGAGTGCTCAACCCAGGAATGAAGAATGGAACCTGAACCCTGGGCTTGGAGAAAGCCCCTAAGAAGTCCCTCCTCAAGGCAGCGTGGCTCCCAGAGCTGCCTCCTGGGGAGAGAGGCTCGCCTCTAAGAAGCCCGTGTTGAAGCCACACATGACCCCCACGGTGTCCCCTGACCAGCAGGGGCGTGCTAACCGCAGCAGCACTAACAACCCCTCCCTGCGCGCATTCTGCTAAAGCTCAAGGAAAGATCAGAGGGAGTGTGGGGTGGTTACCTGTAGACATGCTTTCCCCGGGGGACATGCCGTCTAGCACGGGGTGCTCCGTGGACTGTGGACTAGAGGCTGGGAGGTTTACTGTGGGAGGCTGAGGCGGTGGCAGACTGGGCCTCTGCCGGGGCTTAGGGGTGGGCCTCGATTTGGTTAAAGTGCTTGTGAAGACTGAAGGAGAGGCCAGGGGAGGAGCTGCAGCAGGGGAGAGCGGGCCTGAGGCCAAGGAGTACCCCTGAGGATAACTCAGTCCGTAGGGTGAAGGGGTGCTGGGTGGGGTGGGGGACAGGCTGAGTGGGGACGGCTGGCCAGCAGACTGTTCAGCCACAGTCCCCGGCTGGCCAAAGGGGACCTTGGGTGGATTTGGAGCCAACTTCTTAGAAACTGGAAGAGAAAACACAACAACAAAATACAGTTGTTCAACGTAGTCTGTCCGCGAGGCCTGTCAGCACATACTTCATACATCCTACCCCTGGTGCCCGCCCCCAGCTCTTGCCACACTCCGAACAGACAACACAGTCTTCAAAAATTACCCCAGAACTGCAGGTTTCCATATCTGACCATCTGTTAACTAATTTCTCCTCCTTGTCTCTGAATGCCTGCCATGATCTACACACACACACACACAATCCAAACAGGAGAACAAATTTCCCACTCACAGGCTGATCTCCCAGCAGCCTCTGGTCACTGCAGAGTGGGAGAGCTAGGAAACTCTGACTGTTGGCTAAAACTGCCCAAGGGATTTTGGCTCCTGTGACCATGACTATACCAGATCCTCTGGCCACAGAAGCCCAGGGCCTCCGTCACTCTGTCCTTCCCCATTCTTCCCCTCCATCCTGGGCACCTGCCTCAGTGTGTTTTTCTTTCAAGAATTGTACTTCTAGGTGTCAATACAGGCTGATCCACTGCATTTTTCTAAAGCACATCATTGCCCCAACCCGCTTACATTGCCTTAACTCTCCTCTTTTTATTTACTGGTCATGCCACAGGATGGCAAACACATTATACTTTTAAATGAAAATGAATCGGTAAGGATGGCAAATGCAAACACTCAGAAGAGTCCATCAACAGTAAACGTCTTAAAGTGGTAACTAATCTGTCAGAATTAAGGACAGGCTGGCTTTGGGTAGCACTAAATCTAAAAGAAATTGTCTTTTAAGACTCCCAGGTGCCTCAGGGACCCTTCTTGCCCCCACCACCCACCATCCTTCACGGGACACCACCACTCAGAGACCTCCCTGCGCTGCCCTGGCTCCAGCAGTGCCCATGTGGGGGCTGCCCGTGAGAATCCCCCCATCTTGGCTGCAGATTCCCTTCCACCTGATCCACTGTGTGCCCCGAAGGATTTGTTTAAACCTCTCCTAGGCAAAGGGAAGGTGATTTTCTTCACATCGCAGCACTGTAATCATTCAGTGGGATCAAGTATGGAACGTACCACAGAATCATGACATATCATAAAGCCACTTCTTGGCTCATCTTCCAAGCCCAGGGCAGCTGTCCCAGCAGCTGCTACTGAAGTGCAGAGCAGCCAGGGGCCACGGCAGGGGTCACTGCCCTGGACAAGAAACCAGCAGTGCACTGACTTACAGATCAGCACTTGACCTTGCCTTCTAAATGAGCTGGAAGGGGGAGGCAGTGACATCACCAGAATGTTGGTGATGACATTTACTAGGGAGTGATGTAAAACTGAAGACACATTGTCAAAACCTGAGGTGGTTAAATAAATAAATCAATCAAAAAGCTAAGGGTGCCATTTGTGGGCAGCAGTGGAAAGTAGAGAAGAAGGTTTTACTTTTCAAATGGCAGCTCCGAGCTACTAAGTGTCACTTGCAAAAGGGCCCTGCGTCATTCTAGGTGCATTCCTTGCACAGGTCCAGTATGCTGTGAAAACCAAAAAGGCCAACCTGCCCCTGGCAGCAGGAAAATGACTTGCCTCACCCCAAAGGACAAAACAAGGGTTTCATCATCACTCTGCCTTGCAGGGCTGGGAAGGGGGTAAAGGTCTCGTAAACAAAGGTGCCAAAGAACCAATATCTATACTGCAAGGAAGACCTGTTGGTGCCAGAGAAAAACCCTGAATGCCAAAACCCCATCACCACCAACTGCCCCACACATCCCCACCGGGCCCCGAGGCCCACAGTACAGGGACCTTATATTGTAGGTCCACGTCTACCTTTCTGGAGAGGCTATGCCTGCTACTCTGATACACCCTCAGTGCCCAGCACAGAGCCCTGCACATAGTAGGTGCTCGTAAATGTTTGCAGAATGGATAGGGAACTGACCAGATGGTAGGGTTGGGTGAGGGCAGACTTGATAATGGGATTGCAACTGCTGTCCAGGCTAGTAAGGAACCTGTCGAGAGGCACATGTGGATAAAGTCAGCCAGCCCTATCCCACAGATTCCAGAGCTAAAGCCACACCCGGAAGCTAGAAAGGCTCAAACTGAGAGCCAGGTGAACAATGTGCTATTTTGAGTAAGTTAAAGACTGCTCAGAATTGATAAAAGGTGAAGACAAAAGTCAGTTTCCCAGTTATGAACTACCACTGGGTCACCATGTGGTGTGTCTTTAGTTTGGGAGTCATCTTGGAGTGAACAAACAATCTTTTACACTGTGTTCCAGCAGTAGATTCGTGGGGGGGATGCTCATGGTCAACTGTAGATATTCTCAGGCCTTTCCAAACAGAAACATGTGAGGTCAGGACCTGATTCCCTCCTTCAGGTTGCCTTCCATAAGCCTTGTGAGGCTCCATTGAGGGTGGAGGAGCAGAGGGGAAGGGGGTTCCTGTACTAGACTCTGTGCAATGATGGTGGACTCTGGCAGGGTCTGTGGAAGATATATCACTGCATAGCCATTTCTGCAGAGGTCTGGGTGCACAGGAAGCAATGCCCTATATAGGTTCCTAATGAGCCCTCTGTCTAAATGAGTAATTGGAAGAATAATGATAAAATGACCCCCCTAGGAGGTGGAACTTCCAAAAGCTGCAATGCCAGAGCAGAATTTTTCACTAAGCCACACAGTTTCTAAAATTCCACGCTAACTGAGGGAACGCATCGGCAGGCAACAGACCAGTTACCTCCGCCTGCCCGAGACCCACGCAGAGGGCGCCATGCCATACCTTTCCTCAGGGTGTGAGGGCTCTGGTCTGCGGGTGGCTGGTTGGGGCTGGCACCTGGTTGTGCCCCTGGCTGTGTGCCCACACAGAGTGTCCCCTGGCTGGAGCCTGGACTTCCTTTCTGCCCAGATCCTGGAGAAAGCTCCTTGCTTTTGGAAGTGCTAAAAAACAAGCACACAGGACAAAAGAGAAAACCCAGAACTCAGGCAACCGAGCACTGCCCACATGACCCCCAGTCCCACGTGTTCCCCTGCACCAGCTTGGTGTGACCCAGCTCTGGTCTATCAGGCAAAGATGCTTACGGAAGTGACTGTCCCTTTTTGGGCCTCTCATGGCCAAGGTCCAGAGCCCATGTTCCTGCACATGGCATTCATTGCCAGCTCCAATTCCCTACCTCTATGCTCTCTCCACAAAGAGACCATGAGCAATGTAATGCAAGGTCCCTGAACATCCCCACCATGATCAACATGGGGGTTCTAGGACATTCTGATGTCCATGTCTGGTCTCATGCTCTCAACCCTTCTGTCTTCACAGCAAGCTAGACCCAAGAGGACTTCTCAGAGTCAGGTGGGCATGACTTGGCTCTCACTGCCACATCTCCAGGACTCCAGGACTCTCCAGCTCTCCAGCTGTTTGCCCTAGGCCTTCATTACACCCGTGTGTGTGTGTGTGGGGGGTGGTTATAGGGAAGTGATTCTGGGGTCAATCTCCAAACTCAGTAACATAGGCTAACAGATGGTAGGCTGCCACAGTCCCTGACTGTGCTCCTGAATGTGGGGCAGTTCAAGTCCCAGTCTCCAGGCTGGAGAGGAGAAGGGTTAATATCAGTGAGGGCCTCTAGGGTCCCTCACATTGATAAGGGGACACCCTGGATCACCAAGTCCCAAAGAGGATTCACCTTTCACTGTTGGCTCTTCCTCAGAGTTCCTCCTAAGGTACAGGTTATGACACCTATTCAACTCCACTCCATAGACCAGGAATAGCAGATAACTCACTGGCCGCCCGCCTCCACAGCAGACTTTACTAATTGACCTCCACGCATCCCCCCAAAGGGCTCTCACTCATTTTAACATAATACTCCAGACAGCCTCTAGCAAATCAGGGGAGGTGAGCTATATGCGACCCTTTCACTTGAATTACGATGTGCTCAGGTAGGGCATAGGGAGCGTTCGAAACTAAACTCTTTGCAATAGCTATTGCTTTCCTATAAAAGCAGCTATGGCCCATTTCTTCAGATTTATCTAGAAATTTCAAATATTGGACAACTTTGGACATACTGCTGATTCCCATTAGGGTATAGTAAGGAAGCCCGGAGGCAGGGAACTGGGCTGGAATAGCAAACATTATTAAAGCACAATTTGTCCATGTGAAGAAATGAAGAGATGACATTCAAGGAAGCAGTAAATTGTCTCTGATCGGATCAGAGCAGGTCACCGCAAGATATGTCACCTTGGCATGTTATTTCACACTAAAGGTAGTTAAGAAAAGGAGTGTAAGAAGAATACTGTGACACTCTTCTGTCCTTGAGATGAAGTCCTCATGTGAAAAGGCCCCCTATCTATAAGGGAAAAGTTGAAGTCATACTTACCACCAGAGATTGCGAATTTATGAAGCAAGGTTTGTTACTTCTTTACTATAAGCCCAAACTTTTCTGCCTTCCTAATTCATCTTTATCTAAAAAGGTGTAAAAACTAAATGAGAATGACTTGTAACTTCTTAGAGTCAAAGATCTAAGGCAACTCTGGGGCCCCCTACATATGAAATTCATGTTTTTCTACAATTCATTTGTCTTACGCTAATTTAATTATTAGGCCAGTCAAAAGATCCAAGAAGGATAGCGGACAAATTTCCCCTCCCCTCCATATCTCCTCCTCAGGATGAGTTTTATTCTATACCCAGGCAATTCCCTAAGGAAAAAGCCATTTCACACAAAGGGGCCAAAAGAATAATGATTCTTTATTTTGTTAATGAAAAACATCAAAAACAAACACAGTAGGGGCCTCCCTGGTGGCGCAAGGGGTTAGTGTAGCCCTGTGGAGCTGTCAGTGGCTGCAGCGTGAGTTTGATGCCTGGCCGAGGAGAATCCCACACGGCGCAGCAGACCTCTCCTGCCTCGCCTACTGCTCCCCTCAGCAGTGTATTTCTGTTGATCTGCCTGTTCTGCTCCCCACTCTGTCTCTGGTGAACTCTCACCACCTCACACCTCTGGCCTGCACCCCAGCTTGTATGCATAAATAAATAAATCTTTAAAAAATAAAACAAACACAGGAAACCCTTGTCTCACTTCAGTTGAACAAGAACTTGACTTTCATTCTTCCTTGGCCTAAGGTCATGAAAACCCCAGACATTAAGTCCAAATATCTATCTAATCTTCCCTCCTCTCTGTCACCATCAACAGGAAGGTAAAACAAAAATGAAAAAAACATGAAGCAAGCAAACAAAAGTGTGCTTTATTGTTGGGTACCAGACCCTCTTCTTTACTCTAGATAGACAAGACATCTGCCCAGGGAATTTAAGGACCCAAGAGCTCATCTTCCCTTTCCCTCCCACCTGATTCACTTTTCCCACCACAGAAACAAGTACCTACTGAGTCTTGTTCCTCTCTCTCCAACACAGGTGCAGCTGACCCAATGGGAAGAGGTAGGGTGTAAGGAGGCTGTTAGGAGAGCTAGGTGGATGAGGTACGGTTATGCACGTTTGCGGAGAGGTTAGTTCTGGGGACACATGGTTGAGTCAGCGAGCTGGGGTCACCAGGGGCAGAAAGCAGAGTTTGGGGTTAGGATTAATGCCAAGCAGATGAGCAGGAGGTGTAGGCTGAGCCTGGCTGAAGAGGCCCCAGGACTGGAAGGGATGGATCTGGTGGGGAATGGAAAGCGGGTGGGGGGGGGTTGTTGGGGGGAAGCCAGAGGGAGGGCTGCCATCCTGGGGGAGGGGGAGCCGTAACAGGAATCCCGCAACTGGAGGAAACATCACCTAGGCTGCATATGTCCAGAAAATAGAAAAACAAAAACAACAACGAAAAAAAATGGAGCACGTGTTTGTGTTGGGAGGACTCCATGTTGGGAGAGAAAGAGCAGTACAGGACAGGTAAGAACACCAGCACCCAAAGGACAGCTCAGAATGGATCACCCAGGAAAGAGGGGCAGAATGAGGTAGGCGTGCAGAGCCGTGGAACTGGCCTTTTAAGTACTCTCAACTCAGGGCCATGTTCCCTGGCCAAGGGTGACTTTCTAGGAACACCTTCAGAGTTGGGGGAAAGCCATCTTTGAGGGGGCATTTCCTAGAAGTAGCATTTATGCACCCAAATGTCATTTTGCACCAGTCTCATTTATAAGAAGAAAAATCATGAGGCCCCAATAAGGGAATCGTCCCAGTACACCTCAAGTCTCCTTGCC
Organism: Scalopus aquaticus; assembly: GCA_004024925.1. Taxonomy (NCBI): domain Eukaryota; kingdom Metazoa; phylum Chordata; class Mammalia; order Eulipotyphla; family Talpidae; genus Scalopus; species Scalopus aquaticus. The sequence goes on along the minus strand of PVIJ01005719.1, from coordinate 58,140 downwards.
CACCTCCTCCTGAGCAGCCTCGTGGGCGCACAGTGCTTCTCCATGAGCCTGCTCTCTCCGCCCCCTTCTCCCAAGCTGGCCTGAAGCCCGCTGCGAGCCCTACCAGGACAATGTCCTCTCATCCCGAGCTAGAGCCATCAGCAGCAGCCCAAGCACATCCAGTGTCAGACTCCCCTCCCCAACCATCAACTCTACCCTTTCTATTTGTCATTTTCCCGTTCCACAGAAAAAGGACCTTCTACTCACTGAAGGAAAATAAAGGCCCAAATCCCCTTATTTAGGGAGTTTGCACTTGTGTGTTTGTGTATGGGTGAGTATTGGTGGCGACAATAGTGTGTGTGTGTGTGTGTGTGTGTGTTGCATGTGTGTCTGCTTTCCAAAGTCACCCAAAATTTTCCAGCAGTGGTTATGGAGAAATGCTGCATCTGATGCAAAGTAGCTTTCCTGCTTCTCCAAATTACTGTTTTAAAAGAGAAACAAAAAGCAACGACCTTTCCCTGAGGAATTCCCACTTCCAGAATCCCCTCTGACCACGCCCTTTTCAAGGAAGGGAAGATAGGTTCTTCCAGACCCTGAGCTGTAATGATTTGCTAGCGCCTGTTTGCCCACTGGAACATGAAGTCCTTAAGGGCACAGATAACATTTCACCTTTGGCTGGACCTCATCTTCTGTTCACTGAACCAGTGATGGAGCAACCTCATTCCTGCTTTTCTCCTAACATAAGGGCAATACAGCCACGCAGCACAACATGCTGCAAAGGTCACCTGACCCAACATGACATCACCACCATTGCTACCCAGATTTGCACCCATTTTTGCAGTAAAAATGACCCCTATAAATCTAAGGTAGAGAAAAGGGAAAAAACATTAAAATTCTACATTTCAAAATAGGGAAATTACAATGGCAGAGGCAGGGAGAGATGTGGAGTTGAGGAACATTCATTCCTCACACTGCCTTAGCAAGCTGCCACTTTAGGTTTACTTGGGAATGCTATTCTTGGAAAGACTGGGCTTTTTCTGACACTCCAAGGAGCTGTGGATGATTTATTTGGTGTCAGCATGATGCAGGAAGCCAAGCATGAATGCTTAAAAATGGGGAGTGGCGGTGGGAAATGGCCAGATCCAAGAGGCCTCCAGAGGGTGCAGCCAACCCAGACACCCCCTGTACCACAGGCCAGCCCGCCCCCGGGCTTACCTGGTCCGCTCAGCCCCTGGCTGGGGGCCCAAGCTGGACGGAGAAAGCGAGGGCACTGTGGGGCCATCGGGGGGCTGCTCCGGAAGGGGCGATGGCAGAGGCGCAGCAAGCTCGGCGGGCGGGGCGGGAGGCTGCATGGTGGGCGGGGCGCAGGACGCTTTTCGACCAGCAGAGGAGCCTCTTCGAGCCACCCAGGATGTGTCCATGACCCTCACGCCCATGCTGGCGAGGGACACAAAGACACCTGCTTACCCACACGTTACAGGCGACAGGCTCCCTCCCCCACGAAGCGGACACAGTCAAGCACGTCTGTGTTAGAATAGCAGCGCAGCCTTAGCACCCGCCTGGGCCCACAGAAGCGAGCATCAGGCCGTGCCCCCCGGACGGGCGTCGCTTGGAACATCCCGGCTGTTTGGGATGGGCCTCGCACCGGAACCCTACATGGCTGGCAGCTGCCTTCCACCCTTTGCCAAAGCCAGCTGGCCTTAGACGAAATCGCCGACAAGCTCCCTGGGCATGGAATCCAAGCTTCCCCAGAGCAGAATGCAGCCTGTCTGGGGGCGTTCACTCCTCCCGCATGGGAGATGGAGGTGGAAGGGGCAGGGACAGGCAGCATCAGATGAGAACATGGAACCGACCAGCAAGAGACATCCAAATATCCATTCTTCCTTTCTGTCACGTGGGGTCTACAGCAGCGGACCCATTTAGGATTCCTGCCCTAGCTGCAGGAACCTGGCAGAGCCACACCTCTGGAGGCCACACCCACTTGTCTACACTGCAGGGAAGAGGCTGATCATGACTAGGGGTACTCCCTGCTCCAATTCTGTCTTAATGATGGGAGCACAGTCAGCTTCAAGTAAGTCGGCCAAGCAACCAAACACGGCACATTCAGCCTCGCAGAGCCTCTAGGCACAGCTTCCTTGGTTTTCAGAGATTGAACATGGCCTCGTGGCTACCAGAGGATACCGTACCTTTGGATTTTCCTAAGGCTGCAGGGACAGAAACATACAGATATTAGTGTCAAAAAAACTATGCCTTCCTATGGACACACAGGCTGTCTCTTGTCAAGTTCAGGGGCTAAGTGCAGGGCTTCTACTGTGCCATAGGATTATTTCAGTTTGGTTGGTCTCTCCAGTTAAAGTGACTCTTCTATTTGTATGAGTGAAAATCTTATCCTTCCAAGCATACAGATTAATAAAGACAGCAGTGGAAGAGTAGATATTGGTACATGTAGGGGCTGGATGGGAAGGAGAGGGTGTCAGAAGGGAGAAAAAAAATCAGTGGAGCTAGCCATCTGCTTGCTTCTAAGTTACATGACTCAGAAGGCTGTTAATTCCCTTTCTCTGGTCTAGAAGGTAACTGGTAATACTCTGGACCTTCATCAACTAAGAAACGAGCTAATGTTTAATATTAAGGGCTATACAAACACTCATGAAGTGAGAAAATGTACTCCCGCTGGTGTCTGCCTCTCCCAAGTGTGTGCACAGTGGGGTGTGGTTTTGAGAGTTATTGTGCATATACTCACACCCACACATGGCACTTGAATAGATTTGAGAGCCTGCCTGCCTAAAAAGTTCTGCTTTCTTTGTAGATGTGTGGCAAAATGAAAAACAAAAAACAAAAACCCCAAAGGTTCAAGTGTAGAGATGGGGTGCAGAAAGTGGGATTTGGGTCCTTTAAGGAAATTCTCAGGAAGGAGCCTGAGGAGGTGCACCATGGGGAAGTGGATGGGGACAGCCTCCTGAAGAGACGCCAGCGCATGATTGGTATTTCTTGTCTCTCTTGGATAGCTCTGAGGGGGTGGAGATATCTCTTTCTAGTACCCGGGAGTTTTCAAGTCATTCTGGGTCTGAGAGTCTCCATCAATAAATAGGTACCTTCGAGAGAGATCCAGAATCACTCTTGGAGGCCACTTAAATCTCTGGGACAGAGTCCATTTGTATCCCCTGATATTTAAAGTAGGCTGTGAGGGAGTGAGGAAAGGAGTATCAAACTATGCTCTTTGGGCTCCAAAATTTATCAGGATAAAGAGAGCAGAAAGCTAAAGATTCCACTTGGGGAAGGGAACTGACAGAACAGAGCTGCAATGGTCAGTGAGCAGGGCAGGCAAGTAATGCGTTTCCCATGGCAATCAGCAGTAGGAGAGCCCTGTAGGAGGTAAGCCTCACCCTGTTTGCTCTTCCTTACCCTAGTCTCATTCACCTAGAGAGACTTCTCTCACTGGAGAGAGGCTCTGGCTGCAGGATCAGGGCGGGTGGGGGATGACTCCCACTTCCAATGGCAGCTTTTAGGATCAGTAACCTCAGACACCAGGTCACCTGGTGAACTTCTCCTGGTTTACCAAGGGAAGGTGCCAACTAGGGCAACGGGTATGGACAAATATGACCTGTCACATAGCAGCAAAATGTCAGTAGCCAAGAAATAAGAGCTAAACACCCATTTCTGCTTTTACAAAGAGACTGCCGTACCATATGTAATGGCTACTATCCAACTGAAACTACTTTTTTATGGGAGGCAGCATCACAGTGCACAAGTATCGAATGTTCACTGGGATTTTCAAAAAGTAATATAAATCTTTATAGAGGGAATCAATCACTAAAGCAGTAGCAATGCCTATATAATATTTATGTTCAAAAGCAAAATGGATCAATAAATAGTATCTTTATATGTCGGAATGTCTAGATAAAACTCAGGTCCAAAACAAAAATTATAAAATCAGTTGGCATGCTGCCAAGAAGGGGAATCTACTCAAAGGTGGAAGAATACAACCAGAAGTTAGTATCAGCAGTTCACAAATTTGCATTCATTGTTTTATCACATAAAAGCCAGAATCAAGAAACTGCTTGAGTTGGAAGTGCAATTAATGAAAAACTCCAATTGATTAAATCAACTCCAATAGAAGTCATTGCAGAGCCTGGATGTCAGAGATTTCCATGGCCCACTGTTTCTGGTGAAAACTGAGAGAAATTTGGTTTTCAGAGCCCTTTATGGATGAATCAAGGCAAAGCAAGAAGAGAGACCAGGAAGACCCTCCAAGGAACAAAGGGTTAGGACAGCAGTAAGCAGGAGGCTGGAGTGCATGGCAGTCTAGGAGAGAGCTCAGGCAAGCTGCTTTTGGTTGGATATGAAGCATTTGGAGAGCTGACCCACTCCTCTCTTTCAGAGTAAGGAGACAAGGGGCGGGGAACCCAGAATTCTCACCCCCTCATCACTGGAATTCGGCCGGTGTATGCCATTCTCATTTTGGTACAGTAACCCTGTTGATGTATAATCTGCCCTGTTTAACCCCTCCCAGTCTACCAGGACTTTGTATTTGCATGCAACTTATCATAAGCCACACTTTATATTTTTTATGAGAGAGTATCATGGAATAGGTTCAGAAACAATGCAGGCCTCTATTCCTGCTAAACCATTCACTGACTCAGCAGACCTCTCTCCTTATTTACACATGAGATCTATGACTTTAAAAATCAAGAGACCAAGTCCTGCTTTCTTTTTGCCCCTGTACCCCAAAACTGAAGTCTGAAAATTGAAAGACCCTACTTCCAAGAAGACTATCACTGAACAGAAGTTTGATGTGGACCATCATAGGGTTTAGTAGTTTTGGGGGTTTTTTCCCCTCTGAAAGACAAATGTATTTGCCATGTCATTTTTAAGTCCTGATTAGGAACAATCCTAGCCAGAGGTGTCGGCCAGTAGATGGCTTTGAGGTACTAGAGCCAACAGAGATCAGGAAGGTTTTGAGTTGTGGTTCTAGAAATCAGTTACATTTGGTAAAAGTCAGCCAGCGCAGGGGACAAGAAAACGCAGCAGCTGCCCAAATAGCCATGGAAACCTTGGAGGTTTTGGGAACAGTTTAAGATGAACTTGGTGGCTGGACAACAGTGGGGAGAGGTGACGAGGGGTCACCAGATGGTGCCCGAGGTAAGAACCTAAAAATCCTGATGGAGCTTTGACTTTACTCTCATCCAGGGAGGCCAGAATCAGGTATTTTCCAGTCCCTCTAGGGATAATTTCTTTCCTAAATACATAGCAACAAAGTTTCTCCACCTGCCAGCTACAAAAAAAGGTTGGAATCCTCTGGCAATATTCTACAAACCTGGTCTCAGCATCCATAAATGTGTAAACCCTGAAAACATGGAAGCTGAATTGGGGCCAGGGCCAAGAATATACCCCCTCATAAATCCAGTCCCAAAATAGGAGTCACTTTTCCCTGTTTATCTAGGCTGCCTCTCCAGGTAAGCTCGTCTTCTCAGAAGTGAAGGCTCCATGCGAACTCGATCACTATCACGTCTATGTGACCTAACCCCTGCCAGGCTTCCTGTGCTGTGTGCAGCCCATGCTCCCCCAGTGAGGTTTACAGAGGGCACTGACAGCCACATTCACCAAAGCAAGTCCCTGGGAGCACTGGTCTTGATGTCTTGTGACAACAGGCTTTGTGATCTAGGAAACTCGGGCGGTGACGCTCACCACAGCCCCTCATGGACTTTGTCGCTTACATCAGCATGTTAAAGGCTCTCAGAAGTCCTACGCTGCAGACATCACTTTAAATGTTTTGAATCATGTGTTACAGGGACTCACTAGCCCCGAGATTTCCATCTTCCCACCCCATTATTACCAACAGTGGACTTAATATTCCATAGAGAGCTGCTCAGATTGCTCTCAAACCCTCCCCACTAAAGCTGCCTATTCAAATGACTGAGGGTCTAAGTTAAGGTCCAGGCAGGGGGGACAAGACATGCTACAGAGCAACTCTCAAGCACAGGTCAAGAATAAGTCAATCACCAAAGTGAGGTCCAAGGGAGATCGCTGGCTCTGGTGTATGGAGCGAGCTCATATTCTTTTAGGGGATGCTGTCAACTGGTTCTGATAGAGGACCCCTAAGGACCAGACCACTGAGGAGCACATGAAATGGCTATAAGAGGGTCCACTTTTAATACTGGAAAGAGAAGCTGCAAGTTGGTCTTCTCAGTGTAAAGAGTCAAGGTAACTAGGATCTCTATGGACAAAGAGCTGTCCACTGGGATCCCAGGGTCTGTGGGGAGCTTCACAGATGCTGTTGGGGCCTTGCCAACAGTGGGTGTATGGGTACGTGAGGCTGGAACTAGGCGGGGGCAGTGGGAAGACATGTCAGTCAGCAGGGCAAGTACAGAGAGCATGGGACAGAGCAGGAGGAGGCAAAGAGCAAGCAAGGAAAGCAGGCCCAAGGGAGCCAGCAGGCAAGGCAGGAACAGGCAGTGAGGGAATTGGCCAGGTCTGTCAGAAGGGAAAAGAGGAAGAGTAGGAAGGACGGGAAGCAGCTCTCAGGAGGTGAAGATGGGGAGCCGGAAAGGATGCTTAATTGTTGACATCATTTCTATTCTTGCCTCTGGCCTTGTCCGTAGTGGTTCCCTCAACAGTCCTAGCAGAGTTAGGAACATATCTGACAAATGCTTACAACCCATGGGTCCATCCAAACAGGCAAGAGCATGCAGACATCTTGGCCAGCTCTTTGGAGGCAGCATAAAAAGGACATTGCATATAAAACATTTGCTGTGACCAGGGACAACACCTATGCCATTGTCAGAAAAATAGAAGGGACTTGCTAGTTACTATCATTAATTATTTGGGACAAATGATTCAAGAAATAAAATCATTACTCTATAAAACAAACAAAGAGTATAAACAAGGCATCAAAAATAAATTAAAGCACACCCTAAAGTTTCCAAGTGGGAATTTAGGGGCGTGCTGAGGGCACAAGGGTGACCCATTCAGTATTCTGTCTCTGTTGTTCAGTGATACTGGCACAGTGAGGACGGCCTGTACAGAATTCTCCAGAGCACCCCTCCCCCTGTATGTTACACCGATGTTCACGGCTAGAATAGGAAAGCTTGATTTCAACTTTTAAAATGGTATCATTGTCAAATCCTTTATTCAGAGTGGCAACTTTTTTTTTTTAAGTGACTCAGTGGTTCTCAACGCTAGATGCATATCAGAAGCATCTGGGACACTTTTAAAAGTTATCAATGCCCAAATCCCTAACCCAGACCCATTAAATCAGATTGGAAGAATAGGAGCCGGTGGCATGAGGAGGACATTGGTATTCATTTTTTCAAGTTTTTTCTGATTGTCTTTTGTGGCTACCACTCTCAAAACTTGGTAGGTTTTAAAAAAAAATGGTCACAACTTCACAGTTTTGGCAATTTGGCAGGGACAGCACTACACAGCTCTTGCCGAGGTGACCTGACTTGGGCTAGAAGTCTCCAAGATGACCAGTAAGTTGGTGCTGGGTGTCAGCTTGGTGCTCAGCTGGGGATGAAGGCTGGGGCTTCAATGTCTCCTCAAGGGAATGATGAGACTCACATACAGCAGTACAGCTGGGTCCGAGAGCCAGAGATCTAAGAGTCCCAGGCTTATTCCAACGCATCTTTTTCTGACCTAGTTTCAGAAATCCTAGATATCTGTTCCATCACATTCTGTTTATAAGTCAGTGAGGCCAATTCAGGATCAAAAGTAGAGCAAGTAGATTTCAACTCTCAATGGGAAAGGAATCAAAGCTCCTTCTTCCATCTTCAACACAAAACTCCTGGGATGGGTTAGTTTCTTGTGGCAGCTGTAAATAAGACCACAACAGAAATTTGTCTCTCCCACCTCTGGGGGCCAAAGTCCAAAGTCAGCAGCACTGGACTGACATCAAGGGGTAGGCAGGCTCTGATCTGAGAATGCATGCATTCCTCGAGATGTCCAGCTGTCGGTGGCCATCAGCATTCCTTGGCTCGCTGTCACATCTTCAGATGGATCTTTGCTCCACCTTCACGACATCTTCTCTGTGTGTGTTTGTCAGATCTCCCTCTGCCATCCTCTTCCGATACAAGTGATTGTTTTTAGGGCCCACCTCATAATCCAGGGTAATCGCCTTAATTTGAGACTTGTTTTAACCACAGCTATAATTCCCCAAATAAGGTATTATTTCAGGTTCCAGGGTTTGGTTTAGAACCTATTATTTTGAGGAGGGGCATTAATTTTCCTACCACAATCATGACAAATGTAGATGGGACCTCCTAAATTGAACCGTAGGACTTGCTAAAGAAATCCAGTTTCCTATGTCATCTGAATTGGAAAGCGTCAGGACAACACCAGGAGCTGAGGTGGCAGTAAATACTTTGCATGATATATCTTTCTTTCCCCAATTTTTAAAAATATATACTTTACTGACATATACTTATTTTCTCTTTTTTTAACCTGACCAAAACACCTTAATGAGTTTATATTTGTTAGTGTTTCAAGGGGTAGTTTGAAGAATTTGAAATACATCATGTAGATTTTAAAAGCTCAGAACTTAAGATAAATGTGGAGAATTCCCCAAATATTACTAAAATAACACAGGATTCAAACAATGCAAGTTTCTTTTCTATCCCCCCCAAAGCTTACAGTTTCAGATTTCTGTTTCTCTTAAAGTCAATCAAAAATCGGCCATATATAAACTGACTGTACTTTCAATCATAAGCACTGGTATCCCAGGCCACATGGTGAGGCCCTAACTCAGTTAAGTCCTGCATTTATGTTAAAATAAATAGAATGTATGCATTTCATGTGCAATAGTAATTTAGGTAGTGCATCTCCTATACCATTATTGTCTGTGGTGTATTTCAATTTTATATCAAAATGGTATGCATAACAGGCATATTCTTTACCCAGTTGTTGAGCGGGAGGACCTTATCAGAGATGAGGCATCTACTGAAAATAGCATCACCCAACCTTCTGCATCTGCCTGCACACTATGAGGGCTAGTAGCTTTGAATACAGAATTCCATGGAGTATAACTTTCTCTTGAAAGTCATCTGGATTTCTTTTTGGAGAGGGCTCAGAATCAGAGGTCTGATAGGGAGCACAGAGGAGCACTCTGTCCATGCAGAGACCCTAGGGACTAAATGAGGTAACCCTTAGCAGGACCAGAATTCACCCAAGAGCATCATGCCCTCAGTCAGACATTTCACAGAGGAACTGAGTTGCTTAAACTGAGATTTGAAAACAACTTCTAATGCACTTGCAATCTCTCTGAATCTCTCTTTCTCTCAAAGCAAAGCTCAGATTCTGAATATTTTTTTAACAGATTTAAGAAATTTTCCTCCACTTCTTTCAACTTCTAAGTATTTCTAATTTTTCCTTCCCCGGTAGACGGTGAACAACAAAGAACATCACAGAGCCAATAAACAAACCCCACCTCCCACCTCCCTCCTACATACAGTCAAGTGGCCAGCAGGTATACTGCCCTTTCTGACTCCTTCTTCATCATCACAGGACAAGGTCTAGGTCTCCAGTGCTCACTCCCACTCAGTAAAGAAGGGGTGAAAAGTAAAATTCATATTCTGCTAGAGTTTTTGGTTCTCAGCCTTTCCTCTGAAGTCCACTTGTCCAGAAGCCATACAAATAAGCAGATCTTTCTGGCCACCCAGTGAGGTCCAGTAGGGGAGGGGATGGCTGTAACTGATACACTGGCTGTTTTGGATGCTCTTGTATATGTTGGTAGAGAAGTTGCTAAATTTTATTTTATAGTAGCATTTTTAATTCTTAATCATAGTTTACTGAATTGGCTTGCTTGACCGGGCAATGCACCCCATTTCTTACATGAGGCATATTAGCCAGTATCTTCAGTTGCTGAACACTCAGAGGCCCACGTTTTGGATGCCACAGCTGAATTGATGCTTACCATGAATCAGCTGTGCTTCTTATGAAACTTGTTTATGCCCATTTTACTTGTTATGAGAACCATATTATGCAATTAGATATTACATAAACCGGCTAATACAAGTGTGGAGAGGGTCATTCCTATAAGAACTGTGTTGAATGCATTTATGACTCTTGTAACAGCTGCATCAAAGTAGGCGTTGGCGTTAATTGTCACTTATGGGGAAAATTCTTAAAAACTTACATGGATTTTATACTCAGAATGTTTCAATTTTGGGGTTTCCTGCTATTTCCTGCAATTAGGAATACTAAACTCTGCATGAAAGGTGTTGCTGATGCAAGGATGTTGCAGAAGAATGCAAATGAGCAGAACCATCAAGACTGAAATCATTAAGGATTTGAGAATAGATACACATTTACAAATCTTGAGTCAAAATAAAGTGTTGATGTATTTTTTTCATTTCCCTTGTTGACCAAGGTTTGTATTTTCTTTCTTTTGATGAGACCTAATGGATACTGAACACACTGTCAGCTCAGAGGGTTGCATTTACCTCTGGTTCAAAGCTAGGGCAGCAAGCCAAGCCTCATCCCAAATAGCACAGAAATAAAGCATCCCGAAGGTGGTAACAGTTTAGTTGCCATAAGTCACCTCAATGACTGCTAGTAAGTGCAGCCTTTGTGTCCACCCGTTTTTTCTTACACCCCAATCCCTCCAATCCCCAACGCTGAGACAGGGACACTAGTTCATACCCATCCTTTTTGTAAAACTCCAGCATCATATTATCCGTGGCAACACTGAGGGGCCGGCGGGCCTGCTCGGGTTGGCGCCGGTCAGCAGGGTCCATGTCTGGGGAGGGCATTGAGCTGTAGTTGGCGTTGTGGTTCACGTGGACTGGACTCCCGTAATTCCCTGTGATGTTGAACTCTATCTCTGTGGGGAAGAAAGAATGGGTGTGCATGACAATTGGTCTCTCATGCTCTCCCTGGCAAGAGAGCAATAAACAGAAATGGTCTCTTTTTCACACTTCACCCCTGGAAAACTTTATCCCATGGTGCAGTGTTAGGTGATCTATTGATATTAAGTCAACTTGTTAGTATAATTCATCATACTAATGGGTAAATTCACATGCCCATCCATCATATTAACAGGGCACTTAATAAAGCAATTTTCTGTTTGTGATTTTAAAACTTAGTAAAATAGGAACAGATGGGTAGTTTCTGGAAAAAAAAAAAAACATCCATCTCACACCTCATGGTTAATATTAAATACCAGAGCAGTCTAATTCATCTCAGGAAAAAGAGCAATGCCCACTCTCACCACTGTTATTTAACACTCTTTGAGAAGTGCTAGCCAATGGAATTAGTCAGGAAAATAAAAGGAGAGGCAATATTATTACTTGCTGCTGATAATATTTATCTTTCTGGAAAACCAAGCAGAAAAAATTGAAAGAATTAGAAATAGTAAGACTGTTCACAAAAGTTGTTGGCAAATGGATATTCAACCCATCCTTTCCTAGTAATTAAATTTGCAATTTAATTAACTTGTCCTTAGAACCTACAGAATTATACCTTTAACCCCTATAGCCTTTATTTCTTTATCCAAATTTCCTACCCTCTCCCAATTCTATATGATCAAGAGAATTCTTTTTTTTTTTAATATATATTTTTATTGTTATTTATGTCTTTTACATTTTGCATTCCCCTAGGGTAGCCCACCACCAATTCACCCGTGATCCATCTCCATGGTCCCTTGTGTTCTTTTCTATTCCATTTTGTGCCCTTAGCAGTTCAGAACTTTGAAAGTCAAAATGCATGAAGGACAATAAAGATAATCCAACTTCTTTAGTGTGAGATGGGCAATAACTGATCACTTCTCATGGATAAAGCACATAATCATTAACATTTTGTCCTCATGCGAGTTAACGGCTTGCTTTGCACAGCTGAAAGCATACCCTTAGTGTTTACTGAACATATGGGATGGTATTCATTTTTTAAAAAATACTGAATTTAGTGTAACAACTGCTGTCTCTTCAAAACTGACACCATTGAGAGTCATGCCCTTATGCAATGCTCCTGTGGCTAAGAACATTTATAAAACTCCCTTTTAGGGAGCTGCTTTTAGAGCCCAATTGTGAACCAGGCACAAAAATAAATCTCATGGCCTTTGAGCTTCAGGTTCAGAGGGCAACTTCAAGGCTACAGCTTAGAATTACAAAAGGATACCACATAGGTGATTCTAAAGCCCTGAGAAAAAGTCCTTCTCCATCAAAGGCCTGTTTCCCTCTGCATTTATAAAGTGAAGGGCGTAGAGCAGAGGAACTCTCTTTCCTTTCTGCACCAGATTTTCATGATTCATCAATTTAAAGAAATCTTGGTGTGGCTATTAGACCAATACAACCATGGGCATGGTGAGTGTAGGCAGTGAACACTCAGGTCAGAGAGTAGAAGCCGCCATCACTCTAGGGGTGTGTGTGTGTGTGTGTGTGTGTGTGTGTGAGAGAGAGAGAGAGAGAGAGAGAGAGAGAGAGAGAGAGAGAGAGAGAGAGAGAGAGAGAGAAAGAAAGAGAGGGGGGAGAGAAAGAGAGAGAGAGAGAGACAGAGAGAGAGAGAGAGAGAGAGAGAGAGAGAGAGAGAGAGAGACAGAGACAGACAGGATTAAGAGCAGAACAAACAACGGTGAGCAGTGGCACGTGGTTTCAAAGTTTCAGAGCTCATAGTAACATTCCTGCTCTTCCCCAGTCCCCGATTCCTGTATCTTGCAAACCCCCCCAACTGATGCCCCCACATACCTCCAGGAAAGAACCAGTCCGCATGCTGGATGATGGGTTCGATGATCCCGACAATCTGCAGAGACACCGTTGTCATCATCTCCGTGATGTTCCTGCAAGCACAGAGCAAGGAGGGCCGGGTGGGTTATCATCCAGGCGGAATGATGTCCACTCCTATCCATGGCAGGGAAAGGCCCTGGACCCTGGTTGGGAAGGCTGGAGGCCTACATTTGGAAGCAGGACTTCTCTGGGGAGGAAGAGGAAGTGTGCTTTTCTGAACCTGTCCTTCCCCATCTGCAGAGTGGATAGCCACAGGAGCCCTTGGACAGGAGCTGTGGTCATCGTGGCCCAGGCACATGCTCACCAGGTGTGAGGTGCCCTGCAACGTGTGGACTGATTCTCATAACTGCCTGACTCACCCTCTTTCCAGTTTGCTCTTTCTTTGGAGACAACCTCTGTATTCAGGGTCCTGTGCTGGGTGTGTTCTCTTAAGAGTGTGAAGGAGGCCAGAAAGGGCTGACCTGTGCCTTCACACCCATAGCCTTGCCTCCCATCCTGATTTGATTAGAGCTTAGAGACCTCACACCTGTACCTCTGAGACTAAGAGAAGAGACCTGCAGAATTCTGGCCCTCCTAAGCCTGAGAAGGGAGCAGGCCACAACAGAAATATGACCTGAAAACTAAAGGAGGCTGGAGACGAAGTGGCACCCTGGCTGTCCGCCCATGCCCCCCTACCACATCCGTGACTCACCCTCTGCACCCTTTACTCACCCTTCCGCCTGGGGCCATAGGAGGTTGGGTCCTAACACTATTGCCATGTTACTGGGAGTCATCTTGTTGACATCTTGATATTCTGACAGCTTGGATAAAAATTTGATCAAGTATCTGAAAGAAGATCAGAAGGGCCAGGTTGGACTAGTGCTCAACACCAGCCACAGTCCCCAGCAATGGCAGAAAGCTCTCTCTTGTGACACATCTTATTGACAGAGACTCTTACACCCTGTAGTATACGAGGTGAGTCACGTGTCAGGAAATGTGAACTCTGTGTTCTCTTAGCCAAGAAAAGGACAGCCAGACTTCATTCAGTTGGATATCAACATCTGGCCAGGAAAATTCTCCATTTTTCCTTCTGACTCAATATGTCATGACCTAGTTGTTCCTTCTTTTCAATTGCCTGTCACCTGCCACCCGCTCCCACTCCCATGTGCAGAGGTGAGAAGTCAAGTATCCAGGTATCCACAGGGACATGTGCACCCCAGGGGTGATATCCCGGGGGTTACTCCCAGTAATCTCAGGAAGATTTCTGGAGAAAGACAATGAAGAAAAAAATTAAACAAAGACTTAGCATATGATCCATATGCTGAGGTTATACCCAAGAGAAGTATGCCCACACACAAATTTGTACACAAATATTCACAGCAGCATTATTCATTACATCCAAAAAGTGGAGACCCCTAGAATGTCCACCAAACAACAAACAGTAAATAAATCCATATAATTCACAACATTATAATCCATATAATGGGCTATTATTCAGCCATAAAAGGAGTGAAATGCTGATAAATGGATGAACAAACTATACACACAATACACAATGCAATACTCCTCCTCAAAGCAGAAGGGCATCCGGACACATGCTACAGCATGGATGAATGTTGGGGCTAGACACCAAAAGACAAATAACTGTGTGATTCTACTCATAGGAGGTATCTCACATTTAACACAGGTTAAACATGGATGAACCTGGAAAACATGCTAAGTGAGAGAAGTCAGACACAAAAGACTACAAGTCACATGATCCAGATAGAGAAAAGGTCCAGAATAAGTAAACCTATAGAGACAGGAAGTAGACTGGTGGTTGCCAGGGGTTGGGATGGGGGTGGACAAGTGACTGCAAATGGGAACAGGGTTCTTTCGATGATGAAGAAAATGTTCTATAGGAGATGACGTTTGATACTTGCACAACTCGGGAAATAACACAAAAACAAAAGAACAACCACAAAAAGTCAATAAATTGTACACTTTAAAAGGGTATGATATGTGAATTATAGATCCATCAAGCTAATATTTAAAAAAAGAACCCATAAGAATAGCCAAGTACAGGGTCTCCCTGGTGGCGCAGCAGTTAAGCGCTGTGCTGTGGAGCTGTCAGCAGTGGCGACGCAAGTTCGACGCCTGGCCAGGGAGCTGACCCACATGGCATGGCAGACCTCTCCTGCCTCGCCCGCTGCATCCCTCAGCAGTGTATTTCCATCGATCTGCCTGTTCTGCTCCCCACTCTGTCTCTGGTGAACCCTCTTGCCGCCCCACGCCTCTGGCCTGTACCCCAGCTTGTATGCATAAATAAATAAATCTTAAAAAAAAAAAAAAGAATAGCCAATTACAACCAAATCACATGGCTATTCACACAGCACAGAAAGTCACTCTGGCTAACCAGACTGAAAACCACCAAGTTCTGACAAAGGGCCCAGTGGCACATTTTCTCTTACATTCTCAGATGCAAAAGGCTGTGGTCCTAATCTCATTTTCTGGGATCACAATGAAATGGTTCACTAAGGAATAGCCATGTCAGCCCTGCAGAGAGGCCACCACCACTCATCCCAAAGCGGTCAGTGCGCCTGCCTTATGCGCAGCTTCTACTGACCAGGTCACACCTCAGAGCCCACACACATCTGCACTGCATGTGTGGCTGAAGCTGAGAGCAGTCAGTAGCCAGTAGTCTAGGACTGTGTCGGCAACACTCGTAAACTGTATCAACCTGACTCTCTTGGGATTTTTTTAAAAATGTGCTAAAATTGATCATTTTAACAATTTTAAGTGTACAGTTCAGTAGCATTTTGTAGTTTCACGTTGTTACGCAGTCATCACCATTATCCATCTCCAGGGTGTTTTCACCAATCCAAACGAAAACTCTATACCCATTAAACGATAACCTCATCTCCCAGTCCACTCTACCCTGCAGGAAGCCACCATTCTTTCTCTAAGAGTTTGACTACTGGATGAAACATAAAGTAGATCTGGATACCTCATCTAAGTAGAATCACACATGGGGCCTCCCTGGTGGCGCAAGGGGTTAAATCTCAGCACTATGAAGCTACCCACAGCCACTGCAGCAGGAGCTCCATGCCTGGCCAGGGAGCTTCCCACATGGCACAGCAGACCTCTCCTGCCTCGCCTGCTGCTCCCCTCCGCAGTGTACTTCAGTAGATCCTCCTGCTCTGCTCCCCACTCTGTCTCTGGTGAGTCCTCTCACCCACTGCCCCCAGACCTCTGGCCTACACCCCAGCTTGTATGCATAAATGAATAAATCTTAAAAAATAAAGTAAGTAGAATTACACAGTATATGTCTTTTTGTGTCTGGTCCCAACATCCATCCATGCTGTAAATGGAATGCCCTTCCCTTTTCAGGATGAATATTGCATTTTACATATAGTGTATTTATCCATTCCTCAGGTAACTGACATTTAGGTCATGTCCTTCTCTTGGTTGTTGTGAATCATGCTGCTAGGAACGTGAGCACACAAGTATCAAGTCCCTGTTTTCAAATCTTTTGGACATATACCCAGAGGTAGAAATGTTGGGTCATAATGCAAAGCTATGCTTAATTTTTTGAGGATCTACCATACTTTTTCTCTTGGAGTTTTTAACAGGAAAACAGAAATAATCAGGCAGATGGCAGCAGGAGCTGAAGCTGAAAATCTGCAGCTAAGGAAGCATGAAGGAGAGATGGCAGGGCCAGGAGCAGGGTTGGCAACACAAAGTGATGAGGAAGCAGAGAGTGTGAAGGAGGAGAAGCTGGGTAGAAAAAAGATCCACAAAGCAGTGGCAGTGCAATTCTGGGTGGCATCAGGAAAAGCGAGAGACAGACAAGTGGAAAATAGCTGGTAATGGAGGAACTCTAGAGAACATTCTCCTGCCTTTTCTGCAGGCAGATTAGGCTCAAGGCTTCTTCTGCCAACTCCAGTTCCAGTTTGAGTCAGCTTCTCCCAAGTGTCCACAACACCTGCATTTAGCATAAGTTCCCAATACCTTAAAATAGCCTGCATTAATCTTTGTTTCTTGAACTTAACTAAATTACCCTCCAAAGTCAAGTAGCTTCTTTGAATTGGTGTCTTCAGCTACAATGCAGCAATTAACAACCTCACAGGGTATTTGAGGTTGAAGAGACTATGCATGTTGACAATGCTCTGGATGACATAAAATGCAGTGGTTGCTGGTGAGCACAACCTTTAGCCAGGAAACCATGAGTCTGGGGCTTAAATAACCCTGAGCCACATCTCTCTAGTCTCCACTCACCGGATGTTGCTGTGATTGGCCTTGGGCAATTTCTCACAAGCATTCCACAGAGCCTGCAACCTCTTGTCTTGCTCCTGGATACTGAGAAATAAATAGAAAAATGCATTGATTGAGATCCATCAATGATGTCTCACTGGCAGTCATATTAACCAGTCATTATAATATAAAATAAGTAGCCAATCACTGTTATTGACAAGTTATCGTGATTCAAATGTTTGGTTTCTAATTTTTCCCTGTGTTCTTATATGTGGTCTTGTGCTATTTAAATAAAACTTCCCCCTGCATGTATCACATGTCCCAGGTGAATGTGGGCCAGGGAGACAGGTGGGAGCAAGGGCAGAGGTCAGACTACTCTAGGCAGGGCCACAGTGTTGGAAGGAGGGTAAGTCTGGCATAGAAACACCGGGTCACAGTCAGGGAGTTCAACCCACTTTTACACCATAGTGGCAGCCTTTTGTCCAGTTCAATGGATATTATTGAATGCACAGTAAGTTCCCTGGCATACAATAGATGCTCAATAAATACCTTTGGAGTAAGTAAGTTTTATGAATTCAATAGAGACACAGGTAATCTGATCTTTTAAGAGTAATTCAGGGTTGGATACTTTCCAGGAACCAAAGGACTGCCAATCTATAAATACATTGCTCTAAGGGCTTCTTTATTTATAAGCCCTCGGAGAAATTACTTTTAGAGTCCCTATTAAATAAAAAATCGACATCCAGGTCTACAGGACTAAGAAAGTCTTATGCCAAAGAACACAAAACTGAAGGGCAAATGTCAGCAGGATGAGGCCTCTGCTCTGATCCCAAGACTTGGGCCCAAGGTCAGTGGCCATGCCCGCAGCTTCATTGCTTGGTACCCAGTGGGACTTCTTCGGGTCCTGACCAAGGTAAGAAAAACTCCCTTCCCCTAGGTTTAACCTTGAAGACAAAGCAAGCAACCTCTAAACAAACTTTTGCTAGGAAATGGGGCAAGTGAAAACCAAAGGCCGCATTAAGAAACGGAGAGGTAACACATCCTATTTGCTAAGCAGTCATACTCAGATCAAAGGCCGGCCAAAGGGGGTCTGTGTAGGATGCTATGAATACCCCGCCCCATCCTACCTGTGACCTTGTACCGATTATCTCACCTCTCTGCACTTCACTTTCCTCTCCAGCAGATAAGATTAATAAAAGAATTTCCCTCATACAGTCTCTATGACCAGTTCGAAGGAGAATCTGCAATGTTCAGCAGATCTGTTCATGGAAAGTTTTCCATGAACACCTGCTGCCACTGCTGACACCTATTAGTGAGGTGTTCTTATGACACCAAGTCTCACTCCTTTTCTGCTACCCAAACTTTTCTAAGGTGATAGGGCAGGTGCTACCAAGAACTTTCATTCCATAAAAATCAGTAAACACATATTGAGAGCTTCCTGTGTGCCAGGCACTGTCCTAGGGGCTCAGAAGCAATCAGGTAGTTGCTCTCTCAAAGCTACGATCTAGCTAGCAACACAAACCAAGTCATAACCAGGTGATCAGTTATAGGCAGAGAATTAATACAGGGAATGGGATAGATCAGTTGCTTTACACTGTGTCATCAGGGAAGGTTAGATTTAAGGTGAAGCCCAACAACCAGAAGGATTGAGCAGGGAAAGGTCTTGAGGAACAGTCATGTCAGAGAGAAAGTGAGGACACTCCCATGCTCAGGAAGATTCCCTAGGATTGGACATCAGTCCCTGCATCTTCTCTCGGGCACCACTCAGTGTCTGGGCTATTCTGAATCTCTGTTCCAGATCACCCTAGCATGGAAGCACTTCATTTATGTGACTTGCAAAGATGTCTCCTTTGAATATGGATACACAAACAAGCATTTCTCCTTGACAGCTAGAAATGCTAGGTGAATATGCCTTCATAATTTCAATCATACTTCCAAATAAATTCTAACTCCCAAGATTCTCCAAAATGTGGTGTACTCACTTGGAAGCCTGAATCCATTCGTCATAAAGTTCAAAGGTCATAAGAGGT
The DNA here is from genome assembly GCA_004024925.1 of Scalopus aquaticus. Classification (NCBI taxonomy): domain Eukaryota; kingdom Metazoa; phylum Chordata; class Mammalia; order Eulipotyphla; family Talpidae; genus Scalopus; species Scalopus aquaticus. The sequence continues at coordinate 39,209 of PVIJ01005719.1, read as the reverse complement.
TCTGGCAATTCTCGGAGGTAAGATTTCAAAGCTCCTGGGCAGGAAAACAGTATTGACCATGAGCCAGCCTGACATGGCAGAATCAAACGGTGGCTTCCCAGTTGAATGGACCCTCAGTGCTGGCAAGGCATGGGACCTGGGCTGGCAACTGTGCTGGCCTCCCCCTCTTATTTCCCACCTTCTCTTGGAGTTTTGGGGAGGCAGGCCTTCCTTCAAGGGGCCATGGCAACTGTGACTAAAACGACTGAAGCATGTGGGAAGTCACTGTCTCAAGTGTCCCTGACAAGTGGCCTCACATCCTTCCCGGTGAATCTCTAGTAAGTGCCCTGCTCAGGGATGCTAGACTCCTACCTGCAATGGCATGGGGGTCTGCTGAGTACTCCTGAACATCCACCACACAGCAGTCCAGGGCGGCTTTCAGCTTCTTCAGCTTGGAGGCAGATGGGGCTACTCGGAAGAGTCCCTGCCAACAGGACAGAGAGACAGACTTGCAGCTCAAAGCCACAAAAGCCAAACCAAGAAAAAGACTCTTTTCCTCCAAAACCTTGTAGGCACATTTTGCCCAGCACAGCTGTTCAGTATTGCAGCTGCCTGTTTTGTCTATGTTTTTTTCCTTTAGACATAAGCAACTAGAGAGCAGAAACTGGGCCTTACCCACTGTTGTATCCCCACTGCCTAGTATGGTTCAATAAGAAGTTGTTGAATAAATAAACCTGAGCACTTGACTTCCTTTTCTGGGGTATTTAAGATTCATTTTGGAGAATATAACCTGAGAGTCTAGGAATTTGGATGTTAGAAGGTCTGTGGGGGTGTGTGTGTCACACAGGGAGACTGAGCGCTACACTTTTGGAACCAAATGAAGACTACAACTTCGGGGAAAGGGCAGACTCGGGGTCTATGAGAGAGCAATGTCTCCTTTGGCCTCTCCATGTTTCATTCTTCAAGTTACTTTCAAATCATGCTCATCTCTAGCAAAGAAAAAGGAGACAAAGGTGTATGAAGACAAATGCAGGTCAGACTTGGGAAGGAATCCCTGCATCTCAGGTAAGCTAGACATGGGTTGAAGACCTTTTGGTTTCTGTTTTTGCCTTGTTAGTTCTTTGCTTTCTATGATGCAACCCACAGACTGACAAAGAGGCTGGGAGATACTCCTTGTTCCTTTAACTGTTTATGGCCATTCAGATTTCCAAGTTCCTTTAGAAGAAAAATTTCCTGGGATGGAATACCGAATTTTGACCTACAGAGATCACTAAACCTCTTCTTGTATGTATCAGTAGTATATCAGATAAACAGATGCCCAAAGATCTTAAGCATGTAGGAGGAAGCCACATAAACATGTTTGGACTAGTGTATACACAAGGCTTCTGGGACAAGCAGAACAAGTACCTGCACACATTAAAGGAGTGGATTAGGTCCTCATAAAACCATGCTATAGCAGCAGAAAAGCAAATCGCATTTGGTGATAGAAAATGCCAAAGAAAAGGAAGTAGTGTTGTCAAATATGGGCTTAGAATTTTGATTGTGAGCTGATGAGGCTGTTGCATTGAGTTATATATAAAAACTAGGGGGGGGGACTCTTAAAATAGCTAAGGAAGCCAGTTTTTGAGGGGCTAGAGGAAAATCTGCATGAAAATATTAAAGAAAGGCAGCAAACATGGGAATGGAGTCCAGAGGAATGAGCACACTGAATCCTCATTAAGGTTGAGGTGAAGCCCTAGGAGGGCAGGAAAGTGTAGAGATCGTAGACTGCACTGCCCATGTGGTGAGGCTGAAAGGATCACCAGGATGCTCCTGACCAGGGCAAGAGCAGGGATTGCCCAGGGAAGTATTAGTTTCAAGGACGGCCACATTAGTAACTTCACAGGCAGCAAAGTAGCCCAGAGGCGGCACTAAGTCTTGGGAACTGGCAATCTGGGACCTTTGGGGACTGTAGAAGGCGAGTATAGCCCAGTGGTGGGGAAAGATGTGACAGTGGAAGAAGACAATAGGTAAGTGGTGGCAATGATATAGGAGCAGCAAATGTTGAGAGCCGTTTCAAGTAATTGGCTGGCACAACAAACAACCCCTAAAGATGTAGGGAAGGAATACAAGGTAGCAGTGAGTTGAAAAAGGGTAATTCTCTAGGCTAGGCAAAACCTGACCATACTTGTCACTGAAAAGAGAAAAGCTGATACAAGTAGAGGAAAATGCAAGTCAGAGACTGAGATTGAGGTTGAGGTCTGGCAAGGGGTGGAAAGGCCCAGAAATAGTCAAGAGTTGGGAGACAAGATGGAAGACGTAAGAGAATCTGTTCTTTAATCAGTTTACGATGAGGAGTTACTTAAAGATACTAACAAATTATTTTTACTTTTAAATACAGTAATGTTCTAATAAAAAACATGCCTTATCTTTTAGAGAAACATACTAAAGTATTGTAGATCAGATGACAAGAATGTCTGGGACTGGCTTCAAAATATCCCAGAGACTATGGTGATGGTTCACTGGTGAACTGGTGGTGGGAATTTTATGGAGAATACACAATGATGTTAAAGATATAAATAAAAATAAATATTAAAAAAACATCCCAGGTTAGGGCTAGGGAGCAGGAAATGGAGGAAAAGATGAAACAGGGCTGGCCATAAGGCAGGTGATGAGGTTCATTATAGTCTCTTTATGTATTTCATTTTTCTATAATAAAAAAAAATGATGGGAAGAGAAATGGCCTGGTTCAGCTCCCTCCATGAAACTACACCTCAGGGACATGAAGATGCACTCATCTTGTAATTGAAAACACACATGAAAATGGTTGACACTGACAATGTGGTCAAAAAGACATTTGCCCCATTCCTTTTGAAAAGCCAGTATTTAGAGCACGCCTGAGAAACAGGAGGTGCCAATATCCCTTTGAATGTTGGCTTCCTTTTCCTCCACAGCCTTCCGTTTGTCCCACGTGACCCACTTCTTAATGGCTTTCAGATGGTTTTGGACGGATCAGTTTATTTGATGGTTGTTAGACTTATCTTTCTCAGTAAGTTCCTAATCCCCCATCTCACTCTTTTAAACTGAGCTCAGAAGAATGTATAGCATGCTCTAAATAAATATTGATTGGCTGATCAGATCAAAGGAAGATGGAATAAAGATTTTAAAATAGCGTATAGAAAAAACCAAAGATGAAGTCTATCTCCCAGGAAATGATTTACACAGCAATAAAAACTAGAGTTGCCAATTTCTCATAGACCTTTTTCACATAGGACTCTTAAGTACTTTTCTAAAGTCTCTATCAATCATGTTTTCAGGGTCTCTACTAAAGAGTTATAATAAAAAAGCTTAAAAGGCCTAATTTTAAAATAAGGGACTATATTAAGCAAAAGAAGTAAGAGTGGGAAGAGTAAGAGAGGAGGTGGAGGGTGGAAAGAAGGAAGAGGTGGTGGATCATAGGGATGTGGGGGGGGAGAGGAGGAAATGGAGGAGGAGCAGCAGAAGGGAGGAGGAAGAGGAGGAGGAAAAGGAGGAGGTGGTGGTCCAACTCATGTCAGATATCAAGATTGGCTGGAGTGTGGCTTTAATTCCTAGTAGCCATTGCTATCAGTCTCCCCCAATCCTCTACTCTCCCTGTAAAGTGAAGGCTCAGGGGAGAAATTTGCATTTTCAGGGGAGGGGAGTGTATTGTAACCTAACATCTTTGGACTATGGGGGCCCTGAGGGATGATAACAGCAAAGGACACAACCCTGAAGGCTCTGTCCCATGGAAGAGGAGACCCGCTTGAAGCGGGGTTTGGCTGCACCCAGACCTACCTCCTCCTGCATCCCACATTCAAGCAGCATCGTCACACATGCCTCAATGGGAAAGGCAATCTCCCGGCCGCTGATCATGAGGTGCTCCTCCAGGGGTTTCCCAAAGGAAGGCTTCTCTACCCAGGCCTCTGAGGGGATAGAGCAAGGAAGGTGTCAACCAGAAGTTAGTGAAGGTCACACAGGCTGGGATATTTCTTTTTCTGGTCATACAGATTCTTCTAAAGTGACTGAAGACATGGAGGCTCAGTGGGGTATTCATTTTGGCAGTTTGGGAGATGACAGGTAGGATTAGGTGGAAAGATTGCCAGCCATATGTTTTCAGGGACACTGGGCTTCCTGTTAAATACCTGCATACACATCCACGCTCACTGACCGCCCCCCCCCCAACTCCCCAATCGTGCCCAGGAGGCAGCAGAGTGTTAGTGAACCTGCTTTGCTTCCGTGCAGCTAGATCAGGGAATGAGTTTGTAAAGTTCTAGTGGCTCATGTGATTCTGCTGTGGAGTGTGCAGGGGTGAACAAGTAGAGGGAGTTGGTCTTATCTGAGAAGGCAAGCAGGTTCCCTACCCCCCTCCTGCAAGGAAGCTCTGCACTTACCTTGTTGTGCTTTTATCTGAGGCAACACAGCCTGCAAGAGTGTCAATGACTTCCTGTGATATTCAGCTTGTACTTCTATTAGCTGAGAAAACATAAGGGCAAGCATTACTCTTTGCCAAAGGGTGGGGAGCACAGGCTTCAGTGCCCTGTGGGGTGTCCAGCATGAAGGTGCTACTGTACACACAGGGGAAGGAGGTGGCAGCCCTTGCTCCCTCTGCAACCCACTTAGATTGACAGGCATGTTTTCTTTTTAGCCTCTGTACCAAAAGAGTGACCACAAGTGGAAATGTGGGGGGTAGAACCTTGAAGGAATAGAGAGAATGGCTCCAGAGCTGGGGCATTAGAGAATGTGCCTCAAAGCCCCCCTGCATTTACTGAGCACCTCTCCTCATAGCAAAAGGTAACAGATAGCAGTGCAACAATAGGAAAATATAAATAGAAGGCACATTTAGAAACCCATTTGCCTATAAGATACAGCTAAGTGCCATTAGTCTATATATATCTTGGGTTCTGCAAAATGAGTTTAAGATATAACAGGTCAGAAAACTTGGGATTCACAACCCTCTTCAAGTACCTTGGGAGCTAAAATTGCTTTGGCTACAGCGATGCAGCCCAAAGAACAAATTCCTTCAAGATTTTCTATTTTCGTTATTTCATTACTTAGAAAGCTGCTGAAATGTTGAGAATAGATGAAAACCTGTGAATAATAGTTACTTCATTTATTTTCTGAACATCCTCTTCCCCCGAAAAGGGGAATGTATGAGGGAGGGAGAGGGAATCACTTTTTAAATGGTTGGTTAGGAGGGTATATATTGTTATATCTAAATAAAACCAATATGGATTTTTAAAAAATCAAAATAGCAAAACAAATGGTACACAAATGACAATTAGGCAGTTTAATAAAGCTTGGAATGTCAACACTTTTATCAGTTTTAGAAACGCTAAAATTAAATATTATCTTTATAAATAAAACCAATGGAACATTCTTGAAAAAAATACTACTATTTTAAAATACACTTTAAAGTTGAAAAGAATGCATAGCAGCGCTTTTTCAGGGTAGACAACTCCTCTGACCAGGAATCAGTGTAGCTAACAGACTTGCGAGGTCCACAGTGTAAAAGCACTTTAAACCTTCAGGATTTCCCCTTTCTTTTCTCTTGACCTATCTTTATTATCATTCCATCACCTCCCTGATCATAAATAAGAGCTTTCAGGTTTGAGTTTTATTTCCAAGTTTAGAAGCAATGAACTTAACTGTACTTTTAAGCTGTTTTTTTTTTTCTATCAAGTTTGTTATTGTCCTTGTTGTTTGACTTGCCTTATATTCACCCTGGGGAAGAGCCAGGGTGCTGATTACTAGGATGAGATTTTTCCAGTATAGATGGCTCAGATAGTGTTTCCTTACTCTCTAAATCTGCTTTCATTGATGAGAGGCAGACAAACAGACCACAGCAATAATCATTTACTTATCATCTCTAGGGAAAAAATTAGATTACAAAGATGAGCAGGGGTGGGGTCATCTTATTTTTCTTCCCAAGTTCCTTGTTTATGACAGCGCAGCATTTCACAATGTCGGCCCAACTGACATTTTGGACTGGATAGCTGTTCGCTGTGGGTATTGTCCTATGCATTGCAGAATGTCTAGTAGCATCTTTGACCTCCACCCACTCGATGCCAGCAGCAAATTCCCCCCCATGGTGACAGCCCAGAATGTCTTCACATATTGTCCAAGAGGAAGCAAAGTCCCTGACTGAGAATCACTACCACAATCACTGACTTGCAATAATCTTCATGGGTGGGATTAAGTTTCCTTCTTCTGTTTTAGGCGAAATCCACGTAAGGAGAAATAGAAGGCAGATATTCACACGTAGAGCAGTGAGAGCTCCACCTCCTCCTTGACGTACTCAACCAAGGAGCCCTCATCTTCTCACCTACATCCTCCTATGACTCTTGCCAACAAGCTTTAAGATCTCACCTTTCTAGACTCTTACCGTTTGAAAGTAGTTTGCATAGTCAATTTCTTTGGCCACAAAACTGTACATGTCAGCTGAAAGCTGGTCCTGTGGAAGGTAAAAGACACAAATGAAGTAAACATAAAACAAGAAGATGGCTAATGTTTGAGTCTAGACATCACAGAAGAAAGAACCATATGCATTGTGTAATCTCATTTTTAATAATGTTCAATATTAAACTTGGTCTATAAACATTTCCACGTTTCCCTGCCACAGCTGCAGAGAATAAGTAAGTGTGGAAAAAACACCTATTCCAGGAGCTTCCCCACGGATTTTAACACATGGACCACATCTAGAGTGAGAAAAGCTGGTGTGGGAGAGGGACACACAAATTACTATCATACGTCTCTGCAGCTCAGGCCACCTGCTGAAGCAACCTCAAGAACAGACTATGCTTCTGCTCCTTCCTCCTGCCCTTTCTTCTCTCGGATCATTCTACCACTTTGCCATCTTCATTCTCAACGCTGACGAGCTGATCACAAGCATATGGAAAAGAAATGGCAGCGGAAGAGTTTAGGAAAGTTGGATCAACATGTAAGCAGGGAAAGGATTGATGATTCAAAAACATGGGACAACCTGGGCTCCTCCAACACCACACATGAATCTTGCAGTATTAACAGTCCTTCGTCTTTCAACTCCCAATGGGATGGAGTGGGGGCTATGACCATTTAATGCTGCATTTGAACTCTGAATGTGTTTTCTGAAGAGAACAGTTTTCATTTCCATGAAAACACCCAGAGCATGGTACAGTAAAAGTACATTTTGAGCAAGATGTAGACTGACAGCAACCATATCTTAGATCATGCCACATCTCTGAACTTGGTTGTGCAAGTTTTGTGACCTCTAAGATTCCTCCCTGTTAGGTAGTGTTAGGTAGGAGATCTTTAGAAGAGATGCTTGGTTGAGGAGAAGAGAGTCTATAATGTTCTAGACAAAGTGAACATGAGAACAGCACAAGGAAGCTGACCCTGATGCTCATGGGTCACCACGAGTAGCTGCAAGCTCAGGAAGAGCCTGCCTCTTGGAACCTCCAGTGTTCTGCACCAAGCCCACAAATCCTCAGTCCCTCCAGGTGTTGACTCAGCCTATTTTCAATGTGAGCGCTGGCATGTGAGGAGTAATCTGTTTCCTTTCTAACAGGCCAACAATTACTGGGAATATCATTACAGAGTTCTTGTTCACAAGGCAACAGAAATAAAGCACAGAATTAAAGGCAATCTGCTCTCTTAAGCACAGATTAGGCAATGTTACCATTTGGTCCTGTCTCAGAGAATGACGAAAGTACCTTTTGAGCTTCAGAGAGTAAGAACAGCATAGGTTCCAAGCACAACATCCATGGAATTCTCATCTATCAAAAACTCTTGGATTTAGTATTGAATTCTAATTTGGGGTCAGTAGCTATCAAGCGTTCAAGGATCATAGCTATCTGTCCTCCACTGTCTCAAAAGTGTTTAGCACAGAAGGGGGCTTGATAACTATTTGCTGAAAAGAAAAAGGAAGAGAGAGAGGCACAGCAATGGCTATATTACCTAGGAATTAAACAGTCTCCAATACCACCCACCTCTGTTCCCTTTCACCAAAACACCACCAAATGAATGCCTCTGCAGGGCTGCCGACCCTACTAAAGGGTCCAGTGAAAGGGTTCTGTCAATCTCATCTGCCACTCCTGCAGCAGCATTGTTCGAGAGACATCCATCACCAATCTGGCTGTGGTGAGGGAGACATCTCATGTCTCAGGGAAAAACTAAGGGTAGAGAAAAACTAAGGGTAGATAAAAATGGCCTGGCAGACAGGAAAGGAAGGCATTCCCTGAAGGACTAAGTGCTCATCAAGCTCATCTCCAGAGCCTCAGAATTTGAGCTGGGCCAGCAAGATCTTTAAGAAGTCAGATCATCTGCATATGCCCTCAAGTAGATGAAAGGACTTTTAAACACACAAGTAAATTACTGTCTTATTTAGTTAGCAATATAGATTTCAAGTAAGTCACAGTGAATATAAGAAATGAGAGTGAAAACTGTAAGCCAAATTTCCATTTATCAAAATCATCAATGAATTTTCTTTGTAAGGAGAAAAAAAACTTTCATCGATAATGACCAGAGTCTGTAGTTAAAGGATTATCTGTTTTCCTATTTTGTAACTATCTTACAGTCAGAAAAAATACAGAGTCAATTAAACCTGCAACCCATCCAGAAAGAAATAACCATTACTAAGCTGTGATGTCTGCTCATTTTGTATCTGCTTTAATAAGTCATGTTTTGTGTAAATGCTTGGTTTACAAAAAATAGGGGCAAACTGCTTTGTATTTACCCCAAGATAAACACACTTTGTAGTAGTCACAAATGCATGTAATGTATGTATGTATATAAACAAATGTAAACATGGTATTTAATGTATGGATGGTTTTTCTCATGTTGCTACTGTGACTAACTTTTCACTATCATGATAGTGCTTGAATAAGTATCTGTTTATACAGGTGTGCACTCATCTCTTGATAATTTCTTTAAGCTAAATTCTGTAGTTAAAATTAATTCTGATGACATAATTCCTTAGCGTTAAATTTAAAATTATTAGAAACATAATAATGAATTAGAACATTTGGACTTTTGATGTATACTGTCAAATAACCATCAGAAAGACCACCATTGATTGTATAAGGAGTAATCTGCAAGTGTTTTGCTTGTTGCCCAAAATAATCTTTTAATTCTGTTCAATCCAATCACTATCAAATTTACAAAGGACATTTAAACGGTATGCTCTTTTTTCTTTTAAAGATTTATTTTATTGTTTTATGCATACAAGAACTGGGGTGTAGGCCAGAGGTGCGGGGAGTGAGAGGATTCACCAGAGACAGAGTGGGGAGCAGAGCAGGCAGACTGACTGAAGTACACTGCTGAGGGGAGCAGCAGGTGAGACAGGAGAGGTCTGCTGCATCATGTGAGAATCTCCCCAGCTGGACATCGAACTCAGGCTGAGCTGTTTACAGCTCCACAGCACTGCACTTAACCGGTTGTACCACCAGGGAGGCCCTTTTACAGAGACAGAGTGGGGAGCAGAGCAGGTGGATTTATTGAAATAAACTGTTGAGGGGAGCAGCAGGGAAGACAGGGCAGTGTCTGCTACACCATGTGGATCAGCTCCCTGGCTAGGGACCAAACGCAGGCCACAGTGGCTGGGCAGTGGCAGGGGATAGCTTGACAGTGCTGAGACTTAACACCTGTGCCACCAGGGAGGCCCTAAACAATATGCTATTAATTTGTAATTTTTTAATCACAAAGTTAAATTTCTTCTAGATTCATTGTCTATTTGTATTGTTCACTGTCAATTCCTTGTAGAATTTAATGCCTAATTTTCCTGAGACTTCATCTGTGTCTTATAAGATTTGTAAGAGTTACTTGTATTGATAAGATCATTGGCTTTATCAAATACTACTAATATTTTCACCAATTTTGCCATTTTTGGGATGCTATTTACAACTATTGTTTTGGTTCTGTACTTTTTAGTGGCTTTTCCACATAGTACTATTTATTGAATTTTTTGCTTTATGATTTCCTCCTCTGGTGATATGCTTAGGGCTTCTTGACCAACAATATAAGTACACACACACACACACACACACACACACACGTTCAATAGAGAATGTAAAATTTCGATGTTCAATAAACTTGGAATTTACTTGGTACTTATATCAGATAAAGAATTTTTTTCCAAAGCTAACCAAAGAATTTTTTTCAAAGTTAATCAAATGTCTCAGAATTGTTCATGAATAGTATAGATTGTATATATGGATTGGAAATGGCACAGATGAAACATCTCATATTTTTGGACTTTTCACTTTTTTCTGGTATGGATATCTTTTTCCCCCACTGATCTATTTATTTTTGAAATTATACCTAATTTTAAATAAATAACTCTATAATATTTTTAAGAAACTATAACTCAAAGTTCCAACAACTCTCCTACATGAACTTTAGAAATCTTTTGTCACCGTTTGAAACATTTACTACAACTCTATGTACCTACCACAGTTCTAATCAAATTGATTTTGGGAAATGCAATTTTTTATAATATTTATTCTTATCATCTAGGAGCATCTCTCAATTTTATTAATTTTTTTTATTTTTTTTCAATAATATTTTATAATTGTCTGGTATTTTATGGATATAATGGTAGGATTTTAAATATTACTATTATCTAAAAAAGTCCAATTTTTCATAAGTAATGGTCTCTTAAGTAATTTTTTGGATAAAAAGTAGAACCTCAATTTTTATTAATTTCTGATTTCCAGTACTTCATGTAAGGAACTAAGAACTCACCATTCAGTCTATACAAGAAAAAAACTGAAAAAACTGAAACCTCAAGAACTCTTCTTGGCTATGTCAAAGAGTGAGGTCACAGGGCAAACTGTTGTCCCCAAATTAGGGAATATGAGAACCACAACTTATCCAAACAAAAATCCATGAGCAGAAATTTCCGTGGAAACCAGTACTGGGGTAGGAAAACCTAGACTGTCATTGACAAACTGCTGGAGGTTCAGTGTGGAAAGCCTGGGAGATAAAAAGCCCATGAGGAACTAGCTGCTGGGAGGTCCCCACAGTTTTGTGAGTGTCACCTCCAATATTCCTACCAAGTCCTCACAGTGAATGGCAGAGAAGAATCCTCTCCCTGCTTCCAGCAAGGGGACAGGAAAAGACAAAAATTTTAAAAACACTAGAACCTTCTAGTCCTGAGAAGGCATGTCCTCAGTTGAAATAATTTTATCAGAGCCTAACCTGTTGGGGTTTTATCAGTCTTACAGATTTGGGGGAAGAAAAAAGTTCAATTCTAGCATATTCTAGCCTTCTACACAAGGAAAAGAAATACTCAGTTCCAGTCTCCTCAAGTCATCTTGTGCTACCTAAAAACAAACAAAACTGAGAAGCTGAAAAAAAAAAATCCAAGAAGCACTGGTGACGTTCACTGTGAGGGGCACAGGCTCACCAGAAGACCGAGACCTAATGGCAGGACTACCGATCCCTTCCCCTCCTCCACACATCACCACCACATTCTCACAGCTGATTTACCATGACATCAAGTCCACTTTTTAACAACAAAAAATTGCAGCACACACTAAACAGCACAAACACAGACTGAAGAGCATGAACAAACAACAGAACCTGAGTCAGAAGTGGCAGGTATGCTGGAATGACCAGACTGGGAATTTAAAAATTTTTGATTAGCATGTTAAGGGATTTTATGGAAAAGAGTGGACAACATGCAAAAGCAGATGGGTAATGTAAATGGAGAGATGCAGATTCTAAGAATGAGTAAAAACGAAATACTAGAGATGAAAAACACTGTAACATAAATGAAGAACACCTCTGACAGGCTCAACATTACAATGCACATAGCTAAGAAAAGAATCTCTGAACTTGAGGATATAGCTACCGAAAGTTCCACAACTGAAAAGCAAAGATAAGAAAGACAGGAAAAAAGAAGTCAAATATCAAGGAATTGTGGTACAGCTTCAAAAGTTATGACATGCGTGTGATAGGAAGGAGAAGATAAAGGAACAAAGGCAATAGACAAAGTAATATTGACAGAATTTCTCCAAATTGACATCAGACACCAAAACCACAGGTCTAGGAAGCTCAGAGAACACAAAGCAAAGTAACTGCACCCCCCAAAAAAAAAATTCCAACAAGGTTAAAGAAAAACTCTTGAAAGAAGCCAGGGAGTAAAAACATCTTACCTATTTACCTATAGAGGAGCAAAGACAGAAACAAATCTGATCTTAGAAACCATGCAAGCAAGAGGAGAGGTGAATGAAATAGTTAAAGCATTGAGAAAAATTAACAGCCTTAAAATCTGTACTCTGTGAAATTATCCTTTAAAAGTAAAGGAGAACCAAAAATTTTCAGATGAGCGAAAATTAAGGGAACTACCACAGACCCAACTTGTAAGATGTTAAAAGGAGTTCTTCAGAGGGAAGGAAAATGATATAGATCAGAAATTTGGATATATATAGAGAAAGGCAGAGCACTAGAGATTGAATAAGCTAAAATAAACTTCCACTTTTCTGATTCTTAGTTGATTTAACAAAAGATCATTGAAAATGATAGCAAAGTGTATTTACATATGTACACATATATATGGTTTTATATAAGCTTATATATAAGTGAGATGGAGGAAATCAGGAATATTTTATTACTAATAGATATTTGTACTACACAGAAAGTGCTATAGTGCAACGTGAAAGTAGGCTTGTATTAGTTGTAAATGTATACTGCAAACTCTAGAAGACTAAAAAGTTTTTAAAAAGTATAATTGAGATACTAGTAAGAGAAAATAAAATCATAAAATGTTCAATTAAAATCTCAAAAGGCAGAAAAAGAATGGAAGACAAAAATAGCGTCGAAGAACAAGGGCAATAAATAGAGAACAGTAACAAATCGGGTAGATACCAACCCATTAATCACTTAAAACTCAATGGTGTAAATATACCAATTAAGAGACAGAGATTGTCAGAGTGGATAAAAAATGAGCCCCAACTATACTGGATGCAGAAGGCAAAGTATTCATAAAGCGACTCAAGAAAATACCAAAAGGCAAACTAGAAGATAATTTAATAGCAATAGTGAGCAAGGCTAATTTATTGGCTAAATCCTCAACTCCTCTGTGCAGCCTCTGTGCCTAGCATGCAGGAACACCAACGCTAACTCACTGCTACCTCCTGTCTAGGTCACTGTCAAAGGCCCAAATCTTAGAGCTCACGCTGGATCCTAGAGATGCCAGGGTTGAGCTTGGGGACATTTAGTTCCATGTCTAGAGGCTTACTGTGTGGGCTTTAACAGAACTTCAGTGAACAAAAAGGAACTCCCTGAGGGCTCCCCGGTCTACCCTGGTAGAGAAGAGCAATGACATGGGGGTACCCTGCAAATCTCCACTCTGTTGGCAGCCTCCTCCATCTCCTCCCTGAGGGCGTCAGCTTTGGCACCCGCAGGCTGTAAACTGCTGGACAAACCTGAAGACTTGGAAGTCTGCTGCCACCTGATGGAAAATAGGAGAAAAGAGGAGAGGCGTGAGATAGTCCTGGGGAAACTGGATACTGAGGAAACCACTGGTTACAGATATTACCCAGGGAATAGTACACCCTCAAAAAGAGAGGAGATAGAAAGGTCCCAAGTACTGAACCAGGAGAAGTTTCCACACAACTATCGTTGACCGATACTGGGGACCCGCTTGTCCCTTCGAGGATCGCATCCCCCAGTTTCCCACCATTGTTCCTTATTGTCTTCTGAAATTTAAGACCCAATCCCACCACCATTGCTTCCTCTGACGCACAGTCTGAGTGATTCCTTTAAGTCCTCTGCCTATCTGGTGGACACTGGAGTTTAGAAATATTCTCCTACTTGCTGAAGCTAATCATGCATACCAGGTGTGAGGGTAAGTGGGTAAAATGAAAACAAATCTGAAGCAAACATGTCCACTGTAAGCACAAAACAACAATTCCTAACAACATTCAGATACTTAATTTCTATTTTCTTAAACATTTATCTTTGTGTGGGGAATACTAGCCTTCTAAGGAAACCACCTGAGAAACTTTAATGGGGAAGTACAAACATTTCTGGTTGCTATGCCATTACGGGGAACCACAGAAAGCAGGCCCTGAACGGTTCCAATTACACTAGATAGTTGTAGCTGCAGGAGGGAACAGAGTGGGTTCCTCTTCCATTAAGTCTGTAAATTCCATGGTTTACTGGGCCCAGTAAGTGCAAAAATATAAGTCAGATTGGTCGTTAACTTAAAAGCTAGTCCAATCTGTCCTTTATTTCTGACTTGGAGTAGGGACATGAGATATTAACTATTTCTGGATGACCAGGTGAAAGTGCAGCGGATGCCTGGCTGCGGCTTCGGGATGAGTGTGCCCCATCTGGAGGGCAGCTACTCTTCCTCAGGGGCTGATGTGGCCCAGGCTGAAGGTGGGCCTTGGGTTGCCAGGTGTCTCAACTGACAACCTGGAAATTGTCGTGGGAACGGTCCTGATGCCATGTGCAAGAGATGACGTAACTTCTCTTAAACAGCACTCAGGCCAATAGTACGCTGAGCGGTCCAGACAGCTGTGTGTGCTCGCTGGCTGGAACATGCCAGTCACACTCATTTTCAGAATCAAGAACAGAATCACTAGTTCCTTCTCTCACAATTTTTCTTTCCTCTTTGGTAATGTGTGGGAAAAACAGCTGCATGCAGGATTCTGTGAGAGTAAACAGGGAGAATCAAGTCCTTTGCTCTTAGCAAAAAAAAGTAGCAAAATAAAGAATTCTTTGTCATTTAAAAAAAAAAGTGCATCAGTGGGAAAATTACTTTAAAAGGCTTTGGGACAGCCAACTAGCTTGAAGCCCCAGAGATGGGCACACATCCTGGGAAAGAGTCCTGAGTTCAAAACAAATGAGAAAGGAGGAATTCTATTCAAAGATGCTAAAAATTTAATCTTAACAGGTAAGGATTAGTAAAAATTCCCAAGCAATTCTTTTTCATATTGCTTTCCCCTACAGAATCGATATATTTAACAAATAACTCCGAAGTCAAACCATTCTATATAAAGTACTAAAGTGCTATTTTTTTGTTTTATAAAAATATGAAATGACTTGGCTCTAAATCAGATCTCGGATAATGTATATACCCACAATGTGGACTATGGGATCCAGTCATAACCACCATCTGATTCACATTCCCTGAAAAACAAACAACTAACCAAATACATAAGCATAAAATAATTAATTTACTATAAACACTAAGCTGATTTTTAAGGTTTTACAGGTTTTGATTAGATTTTGTAAACCTGAATTACACTTAATGTATGTATACTAAAACAAAGACACTCTCCCATGTTGTCTTTCTTCTCTATTCCCCTTACTTTTCCCCCCAAATTTGTTCTTTAGTCAGTATCTGGTGGTATAAAAACACCCTTCCCCGGCTTTTATAGGAAATTTCATTTGTAATACATAAATAATCTATTTGATATAATGAAATAATGATAAGATGCTCTAAAAATGGTCCCTCTGTAGAAAATACATAATAAAACATTAAGAGAAATTTGGAAAATTTTGTATAGATTGGGAAAAGTAAGACTAATCATGGAATCTGTTTTAGGGCATGGCAGTCTTCTTGCACATCTGTTTTACAAAATTTAACTACTCTTCTGCTCTGTCAAAAGAAATGGGGATTCTTATCCAAGAAGTGTTTGATTTTTGAAATTAAAAGAGCAAACAGTTCATTTCTTCCCACTAAAGTAGCTGCTTTTACACCATCATTTTCTGGGAATGATGTGATCAATCATTCTATGATCTGGGAGAGATGAAGACATAAAGCAAGTTTTAGTGAAGGCAAGAGGAGAGAAAAGCACAAGAAATAAGGGTACAAAACTTCAGGGAGCAGGAAAAAGATAAAGAAGGCAAATGAAAGGTGAGTGCAGGGCAAAAGGAACTCCAAAAGAAGCATTTCTGGGGGCAAACAGGAAGTTTTCTTTAGTGGATATTTATTGCTTCATTTGTCCAGTCTTCTCCTTCCTCTGTCATCAGTTTCTCTACTCTTTGAGGTCCTGCCCCACTCCTGGACAAAAGAAGCTGCCATTTTTGCATTTCCCTCTCAGGGAGTGGCCCAGGTGAGCAGCCCTGATGCAAGCCAAGCTTATGACTACCTTTCACCACCCTGGCCAACTGACAGGCCAAGAAAGTGAGTGTAAAAGCAAAGTCCAAATATATGGAGTACTTCCTTTGAACATTTGGAGTTGGAACAAAGGAAGAAAGCTCATACTACAGACTCATAAGCCCAAAGGACATCCAGTAACCATGGAGACAATGGATCTAAGATGCTTGTATGTGGAGAAGTGGAGATCAGGAGTGGCTCCTGAGGGCAATGAGACCCTGCCGGCAGTGCCAGAGGACCTCAAAATTGCCACAGTTCCAGGATTCCACTTCTAGTTGTCCATTTCTTCTTCTTCAACTCCATGCGCTGCCCAGTATCTTTCCTCAAAATCTGTTTTACTTACATTAGTTGACTTGTTTCCAAAGAAGTGATCTTAGTCTGCTTGGGCTGTCAACGCAAAATACTATAGAGTGGCTGAAACATCAGACATTTATTTTCTCATATTTTTGGAAGCTAGGAAGTCCAAGATCAAGGTTGTATTGGCATTTAGGTTCTGGAGAAGGCTCTCTTTCTGGCCTGCAGATAACCACTTTCTTGCTCTACCCTCACCTGGTGTTTCCTCTGGCTGCATGCAGAAGAGAAAGACCACTTTTCCTCTCCTTCTAGACCATCAACCCTGGTGGATTAGAGACCTACCATGATGTCCTGACTTAACCTTAATTACTTCTTAAAGGTCCTACCTCCAAATATAGTACATTAGGAATAAGGGTTTCAACACATGAATTGGGTGAAAGAGAACACAGCCAGTTCACAGAGCAGATCCCAGAGGCAGCTATTCATCAAAAATAAAAAGTGAGCTGGACCCAGAATAGCTGACCTTGGGATACACACCCCAGAAAAGGTAAGGCCAACTGTGCAAAGGAATGTGCTCCATTTTTTATATAAAGATTTATGTATTTATGCGTACAAGAACTGGGGTGTAGGCCAGAGGTGTGGGGTGGTGAGAGGATTCACCAGAGACAGAGTGGGGAGCAGAACAGGCAGATCTACTGAAGTACACTACTGAGGGTAAGCAGTGGGCAAGGAAGGAGAGGTCTGTTGCACTATGTGGGAAGCTCCCTGGCTGGGGATCGAACTCATGCTGCAGTGGCTGCCAATAGCTTCATAGTGCTGAGACTTAGCTCATTGCACCACCAGGGAGGCCCATGGGCTCCATTTTTTTTTTTTAACCACTGTTAACAAGATTTATCACAGGTAAAATCTCTTCATATAATTCATATTCAATTAAACTCACAATTTTAATTCAGCATAAAGCTTGGTTGAGTTTACCTCCATCCTTTTCATATATAATCTTTTATTCATCTTCTAAGTTTAGTTTTCTTTGACGATATTAAGGTTTATACAATTGGCTTTTATAGCAGACAAGCCAGATCTACTTGAATTGTGACAAATGTACACTTTGGATTTAGAACTAATTAAACATTGGCTAAATTAGTTGGATTTGACAATATCTACCAGAGTTGTGGTTGGAATCACTGATTCAGTCATAGAACTATTGATTAAGATGCACTGAAAGATATGAAAAGATCCTGCCTTTCTAAAAGGCAGAGCATGTTTCTGCTTGGAATACACTGTTTAGTCTGGATAGTGTAGCTAACAAAGGACAGAACAGAAATAAATGAATGGTCTGGTGATCAGAAGCAGGATTCAGGAAAGACAGAGAACGGAGCCTCCCTGGTGGTGCAAGGGGTTAAGTCTCTGCACTATGAAACTGTCCGCAGCCACTGCAGCACGAGTTTAATCCCCAGCCAGGGAGCTTCCAACATGGCACAGCAGACCTCCCTTGCCTCTTCCGCTGCTCCCCTCAGCAGTGTACTTAAGTAGAGCCTCCTGTTCTGTTCCCCGCTCTGTCTCTGGTGAATTCTCTCACCACCCCACACCTATGGCCTACACCCCAGTTCTTGTATGCATAAATAAATAAATATTTTTTTAAAAAAAAGGTTAAAAGAGAGAGAGAGAGAGAGAGAGAGAGAGAGAGAGAGAGAGAGAGAGAGAGAGAGAGAGAGAGAGAGAGAGAGAGAGAGAGAGAGAGAGAGAGAGCGCCTAACTGGCTGGCTGGAGAGGCAGCAGGGGAGGCAGGGGCAGTGGGAGTAATGCTCCGGAAGAGCAGCTCTGACCCTCGCTTTTCGCTTTTCGCTTTTCGCTGTGACACATTCAGTCTACTCTCGCTGTTGTGCCTTGGGGTGCAGTCTCCATATTCATTCAAAGTGAAGGATTAGGGGAAAGGCGAGAATGTGAGATGGGTGGCTGTTTCTCAGGCTTCCAGCAGAGAGCCCAGAGGCAACACTGGAGAGTCATACAGGGACATCTTGTTCCTACAAAACAACCTCAGGTTACAAAAGGCTACTCTGAAAGCAAAGTGGGAAGAAAGGGGACACCTTCGCTAAGAGCCCCTCTCACCTCTGGCCTATAACCTGCACTGATGGGAAATCCATAACACTTGAGGGCTTGGGTCAGATCTTTTACCATGGTCATGACAGCACAGACCTGAGGGAAGTTAACTGAGTTGTTGAAGAGCTAACCTGCCAATAATCTCTCCAAAGCAACCCTCAACCTCCAAACTCACAGCTACAGAGTGGGCTGTGTAAAGAGGAAAAGCACCAACATGGTAAAGAAGATGGGTGAGCTTTATGAGGATAAACTAAAAGGATTTTTTTTTTTTTTGGTCTGAAACAAAAGATTGTAAAGAATTGATGTAAAGCCTACAGTGGGGTTATTCAATGACACTTTCCTTAGGATTCAGTATCTCCACACCACTTGGTGTCACCTTTCAAAACCTAACACAAGACCAGCCTGACCATGGTTATCCCCCAGGAGTAATACTTCTCATTAGACTGAATAAACATGTGTGAGTGGAAAGAGCAAGGGCATGCTTTGATGCTAGCACTTAGCCCTCTGCCCAGAAGCTCTGTGCTGGAAATTAGAATTTTCCTTACAGAAGCAAAGGTAAGATCTCAGAGCAGAACCCAGGGCTTCACAGAAGGAGATCACGCTGCACACCAGGGGCTGGGTGTCCGCCATCATCCCACAGGGCAGCACCCCCTTCATTCGAGGGGACTCCCAGAATATGGGGCTTGAACACTGGGGTTTTAGGTCGCAATTTTATATGGGACAAGAACACAGAAGGAAATAATACCAAATCAACACTCCCCATGCAATCTTCCCTCTGTCCCTCCAAGTACACTACAGGTGTCAAAGATCTGGGTCAGGATAACTTTAACAACTTTCCAACTCCTCTGCTTTTTTTGCAAAAGGAGATGAGCTTCAGGAACACAACCTTCTGTAGGCAATGGGATCTAAAATTTAATAACATTGGTTTTGCTTTCATGCTCTTCACTTTTATGTTTACTTGATATTTGGAGCAAAGGGTGCTGTTTTTCAATGTATGACATTGCTGTAAAACTTCTTTATTTTTTTCTTTATTGAGGTAACATTGGTTTATAACATTATATATGATTTAGGGAAATAGGTTCACACCTCCTCAGATGTATGTTACCACACCACCCCCACCATCAAAGCACCAGGGACCCTTACCCTCGGCCACTGGGTCCCCTCCCCCTGTTTCCACTCTCACCCACCTCTCCTTCTAGCAGCCTCAATTATGCATTCATATTTCTTGTCAATTAATTATTTCTCCTTCTATATTCCACGTTACTGACATCATCCAGTATTTGTCTTTCTCTTTCTGACTAATTTTACTTAGAATAATCCCTTCCAGTTCCATCCGTATTATAGCAAATGGCAAAGGTTCATCTTTTTTAGAATTTGAGTAGTATTTCACTGTGTATATATAACACATCTTGATCTACTGCTCTCAATTTCCTCAGGTAAACCTACAAATTATATTACTACCTGTGTACAGGTGAGGACTCTGCTCTTCTAGGCAGCGAGTGACTGGGGTCACAGGTATAGAGAACAGATGATGTGGACCACATTTCTGACTCCTGGTTCAGTATTCTATTCTGTGTCCCTACATTTTGTTTTTAATTTCTGCTCCCACTATACTCCCCTTTGTTCCTTACACCCCAGTCACACTGGCCTTCATTCTAACCTTGAATACAGCAATCTTATTCCTACCTAAGGACCTCTGCATTTTCTATTCCCACTATTGTGGACAGTTTTGCACCAGAGGACTTTATATGACTACCTCTTTCTCATCATTTATGTTTCAGATGGAATATCATCTCAAAAAAGCCTTTTGTTCACACTTCCAGCGATAGTCAAGTCATAGCAAGGTAATGTACATGATGTACCTATAGTCTTTTTTTTTTTTAAAGATTTATTTATGCATACAAGCTGGGGTACAGGACAGAGGCGTCGGGCAGTGACAGGGTTCACCAGAGACAGAGTGGGGAGCAGAACAGGCAGATTGACAGAAATACACTGCTGAGGGGAGCAGCAGGTGAAGCAGGAGAGGTCTGCTGTGCCATGTGGGAATCTCCCTGGCCGGGCGTCAAACTCTTGTCGCCCCTGCTGATAGCTCCACAGTACAGCACTTAACTGCAGCGCCACCAAGGAGGCCCATAGTCTTTAACACTGTATTGCATACTTGAAAGTTGCTAAGAGAGTAGATCTTAAAAGTCCTCAACACAAGAAAAGACATTTTTGTAACTACAAATGGGGACAGTGACTAGACTTACGCTGATGATTGTCTGGCAATACTGAGACATGATGTGGTACACCTGAGACTAACAGAATGATATACATCAATTAAGAAAAAGGCTCTCTCTGTGTTACCCAACTTAATGCTGTTGCCACTTTTTCTCCACTCTCCCCTTCCAAAATTGCCCTGTGTTACTTTTTCCATATGACTTATGGCTGCTTGGAATTGTCCTGTTTGTTCATTTGCCTAGAGTCTTCCTCCAGAATGAGACTGCAGCTTCCATGAGAGCAGGGAAACTGGGTTACCGGCTCACCCTGCCTGGCACACAGAGGGTGGTAAGAAAAACTTGGTGAATGAAAACACACTCACATCCACACACAAACCTCTACCCTCAATTATGATCATTGCTCCTTCAAAGGAGCAAAACATAAAGGAACTACTGTACCTTGTTCGTGAAGAATCCATGTCCAGCACCAACTTTGCTAAATGTTTCCTCTGTTTTTGAATATTTGGGATTTCCACCTGTTTTAATAGGAGAAAAAAAGACATAGTTGAGTCAAAGCTTAAGATAAGATAAATTCTTAAAGAAGTACCAACAAGTTTGCAGAGGTCCCCTAATTCTATTTTCAGATGAAATTTTTGACTTCTGTTCTTTCTTCACCAAACTTCCACTAGTTCCTCCACCAGTCCACACTGTCTCAGGGTTCTGTCCTCCCAGTCACAAAGACCCAGCTCATGCCTATTTTTACTCCACAGAACAGGGGTTCTCTCTACTTAACACACATGGGCCCAAAGTCAGAAGAAATGCTGGGAGTTGAGCAGTTAAGAGCTGACACAGAAACCTAGTTCAAAACAAATCACAGAAAGACAGAGAGTACTGGTCTCAGGAGATCTGAGATTCTATGGGTAATGCAACTAGGAAATATTTTTATAGAAACAAAAGATTTTTTAAAAAAGTAAATAATGCATAAACATCACTAGGGCTTTTCTCAGTCACAAGAAATTAATCCATAGTGGTTGTATATAGATGTTCTTTTTATACTTTCGTTTCTAAAAATGACTTAACTCAACATTCCAGTGCAGGATTTTGGTTCCTGGCCCAGCAAAAGTGGGGCAGGATGTGAGAATTTAAAAGGGAAATTGGTCATAAATTGAACCAAAATCATCTCAGGCTGCAGCTTTTACAGAGAAGAAAAAAATTGTGAGGATGACCCAATGTTCTGTGAAGTGCTTTCTGTTCACTCTTCTGAGCAAGGTGCAGAGTTCCTATCAACAGGAAGCAGAGGGATGACAGTCCCTGGGGGGTCCTGGCATAACCGCAGAGCCCAGAGGCCACACCGGCTCATCATGCTGGGACATCCTGCTCCTACAAGCCAGTCCCAGCAACCCAAGACTAGACTTTCTGCTTGGGTTTGTGTCTAGCTTTGGCTGGAACTCTACACCCCCTTTATGAAGAACAGATGGTCATTCATCACTGCTTTAAGCTGGGGTATGACCTGGGATGGTATCTGAGAAGTCTCAACTGAGCTATGTCAAACACCGTATCTAGAATTTTCTCCTTGAGTATGTTTAGGCACATAGGTAATCATCATCCATACACCTGTCCCAGAAATAGCACAAGGGATGTGAGGTGCTGAGGGTGGGCAAAAGGAAACCAGACATGTTCTAGGGCAATATGGTAGCCCTGAGCCACTTGGTTACAACAATTTCAGTTCCTATGAACAAAAAGGAAATACAATAAAAAATTTTGTTCCTCAGTTGCACTAACTCGAGCTCAATAGCCACAGGCAGCTACCAGCTACCAGACTGTGCAAGTAGGCTATTTCACATCATGGCAGGAATTCTACGGGAAGTGTTAGTTGGGTTTTGAATGAAGACAAGCTAGAATTCAGGGCAAATACAGCTCCCCAGCCATTTCTGTTCTCACTTTTGAAATTCAACTTGGTTGAAGCTAACAAAATCACCACATAGACATTCAGGTTTTTTGTTTTCACTAGTGTCCTTTAAAGTTCAAAAGAGGAACCTATATATAAACATGAACTTCAAGGGCTTTACAGAGTCTTTTGCACGTGGGTCCCCCATTCCTTGTGAGGAGGGGCTGCTGTTCCTTTCACTGAAGCCATGATATGGGAGAAAGGCAGAAGTGGAGACAGGGGTGGGACTCTGGTGAGAAAGGCGGCAGTGCTGCCAGCTTTGTCTCTCCACCCACTGGAACGCCAACAAGTAAAGTGGAAGAAGAGGGTAGCAAAAAGCTGAAAGTGCTGCCATATAGGACAGTCTTGACCATGAAGTTGGACAGCAAAAATCCCCAAAGAAATACAGACTCAGAGTCGAGGGAAGGACAGAAGCAATAACACTAGTGGAAGCAGAAGGCCTAAATGGCTGTCCTGTTCTTCACATCCTGTTCACTTAGACCTCGCCTCATTTCTAGTCCTTACCTCAGCCAGCAAAAACAGGGGCTCAATCACATCTCTCTCGACTTGCAATTCAAAATGAATCAGCTCCTGGGCCAGCTTGTCCTCTGTCTCTCCACAGAGTTTAAGCATCTTCCTACAACAGCAGAAGAAAAAGCCACACTGAAGACCCTGGAGAGCAGGATGTCATCTGGTCACGCTGTCAGCAAACTCCTGGCTGTGCAAACTTTCACGAGACAGTATTAAGAAAGCGGTTGTTTCCAGAGCATCCCATTGACCAACTTGCTCCATTCCTTTTCATTTCTGAAATTACAATTTTTTTAAAAAATGATGCTGAACCTACTGTGTGCTGAGGAGAAGAGGCATGTGGGGAAACAGCAGAGAGATGTGAACATTTTCCCACATGCTGAGCCCTAAGCACCAGGCCTAAACAGAGCCAGGTGCTCCCATCTCCCCTGAAAGCATTGAAGGAACTGGCTAAAACCAATTCTTGAGTATCTTCAAATACACACAAAGAACCATTTCAGTCGTCGCTAATGGGATGAAAAATCTTTCTCCAAAGTCATAAAAACTTAACACATGATGAGTAGATAATTATTCATAAAAAATTGGAAGGGGAAAACCATTCCAAAAGTTTATTAGTAGTGAGCAAATGAAAGACCTGAACGAGTAGAGAATCATGCCATATTCCTAGAAGAAAGGTTATAATATTTCAAAAATATTCATTTCCTCTGAATGGTATACATGCAGTCCCCCTTTGCATGGTTCCATGGTAAAATGAAACTCACGTAAAAAGTTTCACAAACCAGTAAGTATAAGAGGAGGTAACTGCTATTCTAAAGTTAGTATGTGCTTTTCTTGTCCATATTTTTATACTTTTACTAAAAATATGAGCTCACATACAATACATAATATTGCTGCTTCACCTAGTTAATAAGTTTACATTGTTTCACCCTGCACCTAGCCTTCTATTGCATGCCTTTTAAATTTATCATTATCTTTGGGGCTTATTCATCTTGATACATGCAGAATTAGATCACTCAGCTATACAGAATTCCACTCTATGAATAGACCACCATTTATCAAGACTCCCCCTAATCAATAGTTTCTGGCTATTACATGCAGTGTTGCAATACAAATGCTTATACTGCCCTTTTTTTTTTTATTTGCATGTGTGAGATTTTTCTGTGCAAAGGAGAGAAGCCATGAATTCCCTTAACCTTGGGAGATATAGCTAAATTGCTCTCTAAATGATTACATCACCTTAACTTATCAGCACAAATGAGAATTCCCATTGTTCTATACATAGGTGTTTTAATTTCTGCCAATTTGGTAGACACATAATATCTTCTCATTCCAGTTTTAATTTGTATTCCTTGACTACTGGTGAAGCTGAATATCTTTTCACACTTGGAGCATTTCTTCCATGCATTGCCTACTCATATTCTTCGGCTATTTTTGTACTGAGATCTATTTATATGAATTTATTTGTAGGAATTCTTTATATATTTGTACGTATGTGTATGGATATGGAGTGGACTCAAATTTTTTCCATATCTTCTGTAAATGTCAAGTCCCAGATTATGGGTTCACCTTCACACCTTTTTAATGTCTCTTTTATTTGCTTCTTCTAGTACTCAGCTACATATTTTTTTTTTAGATTTTTTATTTATTTATGCATACAAGAACTGGGGTGTAGGCCAGAGGTGTGGGGTAGCAAGAGGATTCACCAGAGACAGAGTGGGGAGCAGAACAGGCAGATATACTAAAGTACCCTGCTGAGGGGAGCAGTGGATGAGGCAGGACAGCTCTGCTGCGTCATGTGGGAATCTTCCTGCCCGGGGATTGAACTCATGCTGCAGTGGCTGCAGACAGCTTCATAGGCTGAGACTTAACCTGTTGCACTGCCAGGGAGGTCCTCAGCTACATATTCCTAATGGTACTTTTTAATTTAAAAAAAAAATGTATGCATTAGCAATTGATTCTCAACTGTGCAAATGAAAAAGTAACTACCTTTATATTTCCCTTCCCTTCACATATTTATAACAGGAGATCTTTAGTATTTACACTATATTTTGACTCAGAGTTAAGCTGGGTAGTGTATTATCATGATTATTATTATCATACCTTTCCTATTTATTTATTCTCTCTGGAATTAATAACTGCCTTGTTTGGGCTTGCTTAGTTAGTTTTCTGTGGGTCTGACTGAACACAAAACCTCTGTCACTTTTCTAATTTGTCTAATACAGTGAATGGCACTTGGTATAAATGAGTTCAATCTTCTTGAATTAGTCTCTCCTGGACCTGAGCCAATCTGGAATAAACTTTTCTTCTATCCCTAGCACAGCTGTCTTCCTGCAACCTTCCTTCACTCTTTCCTGGAATTCTCTCTCCTGACCTGGATTGGAGGTCCTATTCCCTAAATCGTGCTGCCTCTCATGGTCCCTCACCAATGGGCTTATTGTGCTTTATTGTCCTTAGAAGGAGAGTACGAGAAGTCAATTTCTGAGTCCTTGGTTGTCATGACATCCTCCTGTCCCCTCATGTTGACAGATATGCTGGGTATCAAATTCTATGCTGAGAATACTATTTCTTCTGAATTTTGGGTTTTTTTTAAAGATTTATTTTTACTTATTTATGCATACAAAAACTGGGGTGTAGGCCAGAGGTGCGGAGGGTGAGAGGATTCACCAGAGACAGAGCGGGGAGAAGAACAGGCAGATCTACTGAAATACACTGCTGAGGGGAGCTGCAGGAGAGACAGGAGAGGTCTGCTGCACCATGTGGGTCAGCTCCCTGGCGGGGGTTTGAACTCATGAAGCAGTGGCTGAGGATAGCTCCCTAGTGCTGAGACTTAACCCGTGTACCACCAGGGAGGACCCTCTTCTGAATTTTGAAAGCACTATTCAGTAACCTTCAAGTTTTCATTATTGTTTTTGTCAAGTCTAGAAGCATTTTGATTTCTGATCCTTTTTATGAGGTCCTTTATATAGAGTCTCTCAGAGGTATGGGTAGGAGATGGGTTGAGCGACACAAGCAGAACCTAACCAGCTTTCAATTCATATTTGTGATTTTAATAACCACCCAACTCTCAAAGACTCACTATTCCAGAGATCCTTGATGCTGTCAATTCTTAAGCCTTGTTAGCATTTCATGGTGTGACTCATGTCAGCTCTCTGTTTATATTACTTCTGGCTTGGGAGACAGTTTTCTGAGACTTGAGAAGTCAGTTCCCAGTCAATAATAGGTTTTACAGATCACAGAATTTTGTTGTTCTCTCTTCATTCCTGTTTTTCCTGTCTTTGTGGGTTTATGTCTTTTAAGAAAAAAATCCCTTTATTATAGTGGATTTTGGAAGAGAATGTGATTACATGTGTGTGTTCAGCCTGTCATCTTTACCTGGGCGTCTCCCTTCTCTTTTCTTTCAACCTTACTGTGTCATTATATTTCAGGCGTGTCTCTCAGAAATGGCATACATAGGCTTTCATGTTTGTCTACCTCAGACTCCCTCTGAGTTTATTTCATTTACATCTCATGATTAATCATATGCAGTAATTGCTATTACCTTCATTTTCTATTATGCTTTTCTTGGCTTAATTTTTTTCTCTTTCAGTGCCTTCTATGGTTCTTTTTTTTTTTTCTATTTCACTCAGTCTTCCTTTTCATCCTTTTACTAGTTTTGAAGTTATACACTGTTTCTATTCTTTTTGTGGTTACCCTTACTTTCTTAAAATGCACACTTTCCCTTAACTTTAAATGGAATGACTTTACTCTCTTTTCAAAAATATAAGAGCTAGAAACAATGATAATGATTCCAATGTTTCATGTTAAATTTTCTAGTACTTTTATGTTACTTTGCTTTAACCTCCCCTGCCCCCAATTAATCATTATTATACTGCTACTTTTAAATTCAAAATTTAAACTGAAGGATAGTGGAATATGCCACCCCCCAAAAATGCCACTTTGGCATAAGAAGTATTTTGAGCTGAGGGCAAATGAAAAGAAGTAGACACAAGAAAAGCTCTTTGGTCTCCCCCAATTTGACTAAAAGTAGGATATAAACCTGTAAGGGTCCTTCTCCCTCCTCTAGGAGAAATTAAGCAGAGATAACTAGAGCCCCTCATCCGTCAGGGGAAGGCTGCAGAGGCATCACAAATCTTACTAACTTATCTTGTCTTCCATGAGTTCCCCCATATATTTGCCCTTCTACAATATAATTTGCTGCCCAGGAAACTCAAATGGCATTCCTCTGTCTTATCACTGTTGCAGAAGCATTGTTCTTTTGTAAAAAAAAGCAACATAAAGGGGGGCCTCCCTGGTGGCTCAAGGGGTTGGGTCTCAGCACTATGAAGCTCTCAGTAGCCACTGGAGCACAAGTTCGATCCCCAGCCAGGGAGGTTCCCACATGGCACAGCAGATCTCTCCTGTCACACCTGCTGCTCCCCTCAGCAGTGTATTTCAGTCAGTCTGACTGTTCTGCTCCCCATTCTGTCTCTGGTGAATCCTCTCACACCCCACACCTCTGGTCTACACCCCAGTTCTTATATGTACATAAGAAAAAAAAATCTTTAAAAAATAATGTGGATTTAAAATAAATAAATCTTAAAATAAAAGAAAAAGTCACATAAGCCCAAATTCTGGTCACCCCTTCAAGTTACTCGTCACTGAGTTTTCCCACAAATAACTGCACAGGTTAATAAAAAGTGTATTCCTTTGTTTTGTTAATCTGTCTTTTGTCTATTTAATCTGCTTTTTGTCTTTTGCAGGATCCCAGTCCAAGAACCTAAAATGCATAGAGAGGAAAGAAATTTGTTTTGGGCACCTCATTCACAAATCTTTTCAGCTACCTTGCTACTTGTATTTTATTCCATTCTAGTGGACATAATCTATTTCATAAAAATTTCACTATTCTTTCAATGAGAACATGGACGTAGTAACTTCCTAAATCTTTGTCTGAAAATAACTTTATTTTCTCTGTGTTCTTGAATTATGATTTAGTCTATCATAGAATCTAGGTTTCTTACATATTTGCTCCACGAAATATTTGAAAATATTTATTTCTCTGTTATTTCCTGGCATTTATTTTGGCCAAAAAACAAAGAGTATGTTATCAGACTGTTCTGTTATATGTAATTACCTTTTCTTAGTTGATTTTACATTCCTCTTTTGAACTAATAATCTGAAGTTTTACTACTATGTGATGAGGGGATTTCAACAAAAAGTCAATCTCATTCAGAACTTTTTATTATAAGAACGATGTTATTCTTTAAATCTTAAAAAGGAAAATTCAACGACAAACTCCCCTTTCCTCTATTTTCCTCTTCAAGAACTACGATTAGTTGATGATGGAATCACTTTTATCACCCACGTTTCTGGACTTCATGTCTACGACCTTATCTCTTGTACTTCATTCTGTTCATTCCAGGTAGTAACTTCAAATCTGTTTTTAAGTGCACCAACTCTATCTGTGTGAAAATTCTAGATTATCTCAATTGAACTTAAAAAAATAATTGTTTTTTGATAATTAAAATTTTTTTTTAAAGTACTACTTGGTTTTTCTTCGATTCTGCCTATTTTTTAATATAATGTTTGATTTTTTTGGGGGGTCAAGGCTATTTTGGTCCTTATTTAATTTTCAAATTACATTTTAAACATATTTATTTATATTGTCTTTCAGGTTTGCTGTTATTTTTAGTTCCTCGGGTACTAATTCTACTGATTGTGCCTGCTGGTTCCCTCTCATGACAATTCTATATTTAGTCTGTTTTCATTGTGAGCTCAAAGTCATCAGGGGGTGCTCTTCTGGAAATCCCATAAGTTCTGACATCTGACGTTGAGAGGTTTCGTATTTGCTTCTGCAGGAGCCCTAGGGGTCTCAATTGTCCTTCAACAGTTTCATGGTAATTTCTCCACTTGGGAATTGCCTTGCTGAACAGACATTATCACTTCTGATTTCTCACTAGCAAGCAACCTTTTCTTCCTCTGCACTTCACCCCAATCAGCCACCAGTCAGACTTCAGGGGTCCTCAGTGCTTCCCTGAGCAGTTCTAATCCTCTTTTAAAGGATGAGGACTTACCTAGATCTGTCACAAACCCAAGCCTGGTGTGACCTTACCCGAGAAGTGTGTCATCTCCCAGAATGGCCGACCCTTCCATCAAACACTGAGCCAGTGTTGTCAAAGGCAATTTTTTCTGAAAAGGGTAAGAGTATTGCAATGAAAATTACTTCAAGGGTCAATCACTTACTCTAAAATAGCAAAACGTTAAGTACTTGCCTAGATATCTATTAACTAAAAACCAAACTCACTTTAAAATATGTTTAAAGCCTATAAATTCACAGGATACAATGACAGGTTACACTCAGAGATGTCAAAGTTCAGAAAGCTAAAACAATTAATTTGCCAATATGGAAAATAAGCCTAGGTTTATATGCTGCATTTTAAAATAAAGTGGAAAAGCAGCAAAGACAAAAAGGTAAGATTTCAAAGCTATATTAATAAAGATTTGAACAATGCTTTCATTTCCAAAAATCAACACCCCTGCCTGAGAAGTATCACTGAGGGGTGATATTTTAAATATGACCAGAAGCAAGAGAAAGAGTCAGCCATGTCCCACTTTATGAACAAGGGAGCTTATCATCAGGAAAGAGAAGTGTGCCCACATAAAATTTTACAAGATAGAGAAAGTAAGCATCAAAATAAAGGGACACGGTGAAGAAAATATACAAATGGCCCACAAGCACATGAAAGGATGCTTAACATGACTAGTAACTAGGGCAATTCAAAGTCACACACACTAGAATGGCTATAATGATATTAATAACATTTTTTAAAAAAACAGAAAATGAGTATGTGTGCACATGTGGAGAAACTGGGGTCTTCATGCATTGCTGGTAAAAATGTAAAATGGTGCAGGGCTGTGAAAAAGTCTGGTGGTATTTCAGTAAGTTAAATTACCACCACATGGGGCCTCCCTGGTGGCGCAATGGGTTAAGTGCAGTGGCAAGTTTGATTCCTGGCTGGGGAGATTCCCACATGGCTCAGCAGACCTCTTCCTGCCTCACCCACTGCTCCCCTCAGCAGTGTATTTCAGTCAATCTGCCTGTTCTACTCACCACTCTGACTCTGGTGAACCCTCTCATTGCCCCACGCTTCTGACCTGCACCCCAGCTTGTATGCATAAATTAATAAATTAAAAAAAATTACTAGCACTTGGCCCAGCAATTCCTTCTTGGGTGTACACTCAAAATAAAAGAAAACTGATGGCCAAGTGAAAACGTGCATGAATTGGAATAGAGCATTAATGACGAAGAGTCAAAAGGTGGAAACAGGTCAAATGTCCACCAATCAATGGATGAAACACAATGTGTTATGTCCATACAAATGGATAGAAGTCAGCTACAGAAAAGAATGAAGTCCTGACACAATCTAAAACATTGGTGAATTGAAAACATAGTGCTTAGTGAAATAAACCAGACACAAAAGGGCATATATGGCGTGATTCTATTCATATGAAATACCCAGAGGAAAAAAATCC
The DNA here is from genome assembly GCA_004024925.1 of Scalopus aquaticus. Classification (NCBI taxonomy): domain Eukaryota; kingdom Metazoa; phylum Chordata; class Mammalia; order Eulipotyphla; family Talpidae; genus Scalopus; species Scalopus aquaticus. The sequence continues at coordinate 8,590 of PVIJ01005719.1, read as the reverse complement.
ATGTAGATAGATCAGAAGTTGCCAGGAGATGGCAAAAGGAGAGAATGGGGAGAGATGGTTTAATACACATAGGATTTCCTTTGGGGATGAAGAAAACATCCCAGAATTCAGGACTCTGGTTTGAACAGAGCCCTGTGTTCTCTAACGTACCTCCAGGGAAAACTTTGAGTGATACAGAATGGAAGTACAGGTGGTTCCTAGATAAATCCAGGTGGAAAGGGTCCAAAATCCCTGTGTGGTAAGGTATTCAGCAGTCTAAAATATACCCCCTTCTTGCCCTTAGCCATGCCCACTCCACCAGAGTTGGATGACTTTCACTCAGGATGACGTCCCACTCCATTTCAAATAAAATGGGATATTCTTCGCTGTAAAAACTAGACTAGGCAAGTCAGTATTAAAACATCCAAATCTAAACACTTTCAAGTTGTCCTACAAAGCTATTAGGTACAAAATTCCAGACACTTAAATAAAGGCACAGGATATAGTATCTTACTCCCACATTACCATTAAAAAAAAAAGTTATTAAAAGATTTTTAAAAATTGTCTAATATGGTTAAAAAATAAAAGAAACTGTTGAGCAGCTATAATTATTTATTATCCTCACAAAGAGAGCATGGATTATGGTATTATTTCTTAACTAGAGGTGATTTTGTCCTTTTAGGACATCTGGAAATATCTAGAGATGATTTTCTCTGTCACAGCATGGAAAACACTACTGGCACCTAGTTGGCAGAGTCCAGGCCTAGTGCTAAACATCTTACGTGTACGAAATAGTCCCCAGAAATAAAAAATTAATGAGCCAAAACATCAAGAGTGTCAAGTTTGAATATCTGGTCTTTGATCTTTGATCCGAAAATTCCTAAAATATCCCAATAAGCCATCAGTGAAGAAGCTCTACCCGAATGTCATATAACACAGCCGTGGTACCTGTGAACTCACACAGAAACACCATTCTGGTGTGTGTGGAGCATCCTAAGTCCCATGACCCCCTTTAAGGCTGGAGCTCAGTTCTCCAAATTCTCCTCCAGAATCTAACAAGGAAAAAAGAAAAGAGAGGATCTCACCTAAAACACACGAAAGAGAACTTCTAATAGCCTAGGAGTTGACAACTTTTGCAGAAATGTATCTACCTGTAGGTGAGTGTAGTTTCTCCATATATGGAAAAATGATATTTAGTTAATATTGGAGAGAATGGAGCACAAACAGCAGCTGTGGGTTACTAAAGGGCGTAGGTCAAATTCAACAGAACAACAGACACAGAGGACATGAGGCTGATCAGTCTTGGAGGGAGGATGGTAAGGGAACTGGCAAGTGTCTGTTCAAAATTCAGACTGGATAACCAACTTGCGGAGATCTGTCTAGAGGGGTCATGATCCTGAGTAAGGAAGACAACATTAGTTTCTAACCCTTTCCAGTGACTTAACACCCTCACTGATGATTTTGAGATGCTCTAAGGTGGCAAAGAGTGTAGCATAAAGTGACAAATTAGCACAAAATGAAAAAGTTATTCTTCTTTCAACTGCCTTTATTCTTAAGATTTTAACAAGGAGAATGACCTTTTTATCCCCTATCTATTTACCTACCTACCTGCCTACCTACCTAATCTACTTATCTATCTATCTATTCATCCATCCTTCAAGATGAATTACAATTGGCCCTGAGCACAACGGCTTTGAATTACATGGATCCACCTAAATGCATATTTTTTTCAATAAATACATAAATGCACTTTCTCTTCCTTATGATTTTCTTGACATTTCTCTGGCTTATCTTAGTTTAAGAATATAGCATGAGATACATATAACATACAAAAATATGTATTAGTCAACTATTATCAGTAATGTCAACAGCAGACTATTAGTAGTGACATTTTAGGGAGTCAAAAGTTACACGTGGACTTTTGACTCCTAATCCCCATGATGTTCAAGGGTCAACTATAATTCGTTTTCAAGTAGGAAATCTGATATAAACTCTAAAGGTTCTATATGGCTTACAGCAAAACGCCTCTCTCCCATCCTTAACTCTCAACCACCTAATTTCCCCCACCAGAAACCATAACGGCAACCACTTTTTTGTGTTATCTTCCCATAAATATTCTAATAAGATCTAATTATAAATGCTGTGTGTATCCATTTTTTCATGGATACACTACGTATAAATGCTAGCATACTATATACCCCTCTATGCCCTGCTTTTCTTTTCACGTAGAGGTATCATTTATGTCATCATTCATGATATGTTGTTGAGATGTCTCATTTCTTCCTTAAAGATGACACATCACTGAATGAAGATGACAACATTTATTTAAGCCAGTCTTCTCTGATGGTGTAACTGTCACTAACCAGGACCTGTGTTTGTGGCCTGGGTGACTCTCATAAGGAAGCATTCATACCAGGGGATGCTGAGGACAAGGGAGTGGGACATTAATTGGCAAAAAACCTCAGTGGAGATGAATGGTGAGTTTTTATTTGTAGATGCTTTAAGAATCAAGACACTAGAAGGAAGTCACCAAGTAAAAACAAGAAATGTATGAACTAAGGTGGTTGTATAATGTCACATTAGAAAAAGGGATAATAACAATCTATAAGTGAAGACAGTAGTAGAACAGAAGTTCATGAACTATAACCCACAACAGACTACACATTATTTCTATTTCTGAAGAAATTCTTTGCGATAAAGGAGAAGTGGAAGACTCAGCAGATGCAGCTCGCCATTTTGATCATACTGAAACTGGTGACTGCCTAGGACTGTCCGCTCTTTTCCCTACTTCATATCTTGTTGATATTGAGTCTTAGAAGGGTTCAAATTGCCTAAAGATCTGAAAAGCAGCTGAAATTTGCTTATCTCCACTGACAGGGATCATGAAAGATAGTCACTTAATATTCAGATGATTACTAGTGGCCAGGTATTAAAGATCAGCAAGTTCCTGGCCAGTGACTTTCCAGGTCAAAGGGAACCTATTAAAATAAACTTTCCCTTGATTCTAGAGTACTGATAGAACCTTAAGAATCAAAGGAAGGGAAGACAGAATGTTCCAGGATTTGGAAGAAGTCAATCTGACTTGTCTGAGCTGACTGTTCTCTCTAAAATTATCTTGGGCATAAGCAGCATCAGTTTGTAGGATGACTCAGAGACAAAAAGTCTTATTCTAATATCCACTCTGCTTTCCAAACACACGCACACATTCTCACTCCTTCTTCCCCTCTCCTTCTCACGCTCTTCCCCTATCTTTCACGCTTTCCTTCCCACTCACTTGCTATATCCCATTCTCTATCTCTGAAAACTACTATCTATTATCCGTTAATCCACATCCAGGTAACTAGCTTTTCTGTGGTCCACCTCCCATAAGACACAATCCAGACTTGTTACTTAGAGGTCAGTAGTTTTCAACGGTTATTTCAGCCAAAAAGTGGAACCAAAAAAAACAACAGTATGTTATATTTCTTAAATATTTGCTTACGCTAAGTATTGTGCAATGTATTCACATGTATTACTTCATTGAACTCTCAAACCGCTTTACTGTATTGGCATTCATTATGGTTATTATCAATTTCCCAATGAAGAAATAAGGCACTTGGAGGTAAAACCCAAGGTCAGGTATAATTAGGAAGCAGCAAAGATGGGCTTCAACTTTGAGTAGTCAAGTCCTGGAGCTTAATCTCAAAACCATTCATGCCAAATTACATCTGTATATAATAGAAGGATTCAAACTAGTTCACTGATGTATGAGCCCTATAACACTCATAGACTATCCTTTCATGACGCAAATCTAATTTTAGCATGTGGCGGGCTCTGTTCTAGGAATTAAGAATAACGCCATGATGGAGAGACAAGATTCCTGCTCCCATGAGCTCATAGATCAGTGATGGAGACATGAGAAAATGAATTTTCACAATGACTTCAGAGAATAATGCATGACCATGGGGAAAGCAACAAGTAGAAGGTGACACCTGAGCTAGAATCAAAGGATAGAGCAAAGCAAAGACACCAATATAGATATGAGCAAGGCATGTTGAACAATGGGAAGTGCAGCTGGAAAATGATGAAGGAGGTGAAAGGGAGCAAGAGCTGAGCTCAGAGATGTAGGTAGAAGACATATATTAGGGTCCCAGGGCAAGGTCAGGCGATTGGACTTCATTCTTAATGGGACGCCTTTGGTGCCATTTAAGCAGGAGAGTGGCAGCATGTGATTTCCATTCTAAACACTCACTCAGGCTGTTGTAGAGAAAAGGTTGGGGGTCAGAGTAAAGATTTGATGGGAACCACTTTGTTGAGACAGATTTGATAATTGCAAGGACTGGGGGTAAACATGGAAGCAAAAGGAAATTCTCTGGAGGAAGAGTTAGCAAGAAAGGCCAGAGGTGGGGGATATGAAAAGGAAGAATAAAGGATGGTGTCTGGGATTTGGATTTGAACAAGTGGGCAGACATATAGGATGATTCTCAACTTTTCTGCTAGCTCCTCTTTCAGTAAGAGCATAAAATTACGTAGTTCTTGATTGAAGAGCCATTTCTTACATTGTATTTTCTCCTTGGGTGGATTTAACAACCCATGAGGCTAACATAACATGAGGTGGGAGTGGGGGAGGGGCTCAGGGAGACCACCAGGAAGTAGAAGTCAACAGCGACTCCAGATCAGAAGAAATCAGACAGACACAGCTCCCTTTCATCTCCTTCATCATTTTCCAGCTGTACTTTCCATTGTTCAACATGCCTTGTAAAGTCATGGAAGGAGGGAAAAACAAAACACACTAGAATGGATATCCTCTGTAATAAAGCCAAGTGAATAACTGAAAACATCCCTTAATCTTTGGTGAAGTTGAGGGGTAAGTGGGTCAAGAGGGAAGCAAGCCTTCAATGATTGCTTTCACCCAGGACTGTTCAATGGGATAATATTTACAAATCTGTAACTACTAAGCAGTAGTAGGTTATATACAAAAACATTAGAGCACCTTTATTTAGCAGGCTTTATTCTTTCATTATAGCAAAAAGAACTCAAGGGCCTTTAGAGGTTACTTGCAACCTCCAAGCTGCAATGTAATTTTTTTCAATGCGGTCTTAAGATACTACAGAAGCAAATGGAACCTCTAAATGAGCTGAAGCAGGGTTAAGAGAAAAGCTAAAGGTACCCTAAAGGTGAGCTCGCCAGCATGTCCTGCTATCGTCCCAGTTACCCCAGTGTAGGCAAGACAAGCAGAGGGACCTCCCTGGGCCTGGTGAGGATGAAGGATGCTTCAGGTAGTGTTAAAGGACAGGGAGAGTTGGGAAGGGCTACTAATCTGCAGGAACACACCACAGGCGGATTCTCAGACATAGAAATGGCTGGATAACAGTCACACCAAACAGCTTCAGGAGTGGGGGACACCCATTCTCACTAGACAAGTGTGAAGCTATTGATCTAGGAGAGCACTTACGGAGCGCTTGTCAGCTTCTGTCCCTTGCTGGCCCTGGAGACAAGCAGTGAGCTTCTTGTGCGTGCTGTGGGACACCTGCTTCACTAGTTCCAGCCGTTTCTCCACCTGCAGATACGGGAGTGGGAGTGTCAGGGGTGAGGGGGAAGGTCAGAGTGGAGTCTTTGGTGTGTATAGTCATGGGTAAGACTCTGACCCATATCTCTGCAGACATATGGACCTTTGGGGAGTCAACATCCAACACTGGATAACGGGAGGGGAGCAGTCACAGACTCTGGGGCTGCCTGCTAACTGCACAGTGAAATAACTTTAAATGTCTCCTAAAAAAATCTTACCTACCTGGTATTAAAAACACAAGGTTCTATTGTAAAGACAAAAAGTTGTGTCCTTAAATATATTTAATAGGAACAGTTGAACAGCTTAAACAGAATTGGAAATGGCTTAATTATAAAAGGGACAATACCGGTATTTATAAGCTACAGGCCCGTGACCACCTTACCTGCAGAAGATCTTCACTCAAAACTTCAGTCTTTTCTGCCCTAAAGAGAAAATTGAGAAAAATCAATAAGAAAATTAGGAACACCGCCTCATACCTATTCCCCACTCTCTTCACTTAAGAAAGAGCCATTAGCAGCAGAAATTTCTAGCAAGAGAAAAATATACACAATACTGAAATCTCCTGGGAATCCTAAATAACTGTTACTCTGGCAAACAAGACATTCTGAAGAGTCTCCTGCTACAGATAAGAGCCTGGATGAAGAACAACAAACACATCTGTTTTGTTCCCAGACAGTTTTAAATTTATATTCAAGAACTAAATATGTTGCCCTGTCCATACCCTTTCCCTCTCCCCCCAAAAAACAAAGAAGTAAAAAATAATAGAAATTTGAACAGGGATCAATGAATAGCAAACAGAAACAGCATTGAGTCCTGGTGACAAATGCAAATACTATCTCAGATAAAGCAACTAAGTGTTAGGCCCACCAGTAAGTGGGGGGACTTGAACCTGAGATTAACACATTCAGGGAAAGAACCTGAACACTGGCTAAAGGGGTTCCAACCTGTTAGCAACCCTTGTTTCACCTCAGAGGAATATGCAAATCTTTGGAGCAAAGCACTCTAATTTACTGCTTCAAGATTCTCAGAGGTTCCATATTGATATCTCACATAGTATTACAGCCTCTCCCTCTCACTCTCCTTTCTCTCCCTCTCACACACACAAACTTCAAATTCACATGAAACAAATGATCAAGGCTAAAAGGACAAAGAAATAAGAAGCAATACAAGAGAGGATCTGGAGAACTTGAATGACTGGGATTATCAAAGATTGCAACACATGCAAGAAATAGTCAAGAACAATGATATATTCAAAAAACTCAGTGAAAAGACATCTGCTTCTAGGAAGATGGAGTAAACATATTTTACTTACAACTCTCACTAAGTAGAAACAAACCTTAGAAAATTATATATAAAACAAACAAAACTCTGAAAGGTATGGAAAGGCAGACTGGCCAAGTACTGCCAGACCCAAGAGATGGCAAAGTAGAGAATTCTTGCTTCATGCAGTTCAGACTTTGAGATTAAGAATGTGGCAACTTGAAAAGCAAAAGTTTACAAAAGACCAGGAAAGTGGAATCTAACAGTATTTTCAGAAAATCACTGCTCACTGCAACCAAAACACACACATGTGCGCGCGTGCGCGCACGCGCGCACACACACACACACACACAAATTGTTGTCCTACCCCACCCACACCAGTACAGACCATCCAGATTTACACTACTATCAGAGTAGAACAAGACATCAAACTCTCCCAAGTGCAGCAGTGTTAGAGAAAGTTGAATACAATGCTGGGACATTATCACTGCTAGAAAGTAACAAAAGAAACTACATGAGTCATCTAGACATCCATCCTCACCTGATGGTGCTGAAGCAACCCTCTCCCTTCCTATTAGGGTGGTATAACAGGAAGCCCATGGGAGAGTGAGGACTTTACCACCAAACAGCAGTAACAGGGCCACCCTCTTCCATGGTATGAATGAAAGCCATGTAGAGAGAAATAACAAGACACTACTGTCCCTTCCAGCAAAGAAGGTATCAATAAAGGTCTAACAAGGAGCCAGAATTTCCCCTCACACTCACCAGTAAATGTGGAATGGCTCCCTCTTAGGGGAAGGGGAAATTAATGAAGGCCATGTGGGGAACCTAGACTTGTATTTCTACTTGTTAAAGCAAACTTTTTTCATCCCCTGCCTGAGCAGTAACAGAGAAAGATAGCTAAAAGAGAAAGGGTTAATAAGATCCGGAGTCTCAAAATATAATACTACATACAAGTTTCAGTAAAAAACATTACTCATCATACCAAGAACCAGAAAAATCTCAAGTTTATCAGAAAAGACAATCAGTAGGTATCAATATCAAGATGGCAGAGGTGTTAGAAGTATCTGACAAAGACTTTAAAGCAGTCATTATAAAAATACTTCACTGAGCAATTCTTTGAAATATATTAAAACTATTCACAGAAAGGAAATAGAAGATATAAAGGACCAAATGAACATTTTAGAGCTGAAAAATGCAATAATCTAAATAAAGATCTTGGTGGATGGGTTCAACTGCAGAATGGAGCAGAGAGAGAGGAAATAATCAGTAAACTGAAAGAAAGCACAATAGAAACTTTAGTCTGAGCAAAGGAGCAAAAATACACCAAACAAACATGAGCAAAGCATCAGGGATCTGTGGGACTATGACAAAAGATTAAATATTTATGTCATCAGAGTCACAGAAGAAAAGACAGAAGGACTTTAAAAAGTATTCAGAGAAATAATGGATACAAACTCCTAAATTGACAAAAGGCATAAATCTACACATTCAAAGCTGAGCAGGATAAATGCCAAAAAAATTCTTAGCAAGAATCACAGTTAAACTTCTGAAAACTAAAGACAAGGAAATTATTGACCGCAGCAAGAAAGAAATGATACCTTATTAATAGGGGGAAATGATTCAAACTGTAGATTTTTTTTTAAATATATATTTTTATTGTTATTTATGTTTTTTACATTTTGTATTCCCCTTGGGTAGCCCACCACCAATTCACCCGTGATCCATCTCCATGGTCCCTTGTGTTCTTTTCTATTCCATTTTGTGCCCTTTTCCTTCCCTCCCTCCGCCTCCCTCCTATCC